>LGTU01000229.1:0-41736 GCA_001314425.1 Phytophthora pluvialis
TACAGCCACACCTCTCTAAGTGGTGCCCGTTTGGGTAGGGCCACGACGGTCTTTCATTTAAAGAATTGGTCACTTAAGGAAATGGCTAAATTATCCATCGTTGGGCAAAAAGGTATTACAGTTAGTTATGTCTGATTCACAACTTGTGCTCTTGCTAATATCATCAGCGACTGCAGTATGTCTTGTTCACATTTTGTGTCCCCTCGCACTGTAAAAAAATATGAAATCTCTATTCACTAGGCGATGCAGAATGTAACGGGGTTACATTCGGGTAACATGGTTACCCTCCCGAAAGTGATCGTATCACTTTCTACATGGCTACATAAGTCACGGGATCCTGAGAGCCACCCAATCCGGGCTCTGGGGCATTTATATAGGTTTCATTATAGGTATCTGGTAGTGCAGGCCAAACTACAGCCCTATAAATATATTCAGTCTTACTTTTACCTAATTCTTGGTACCAGTCCCCTTCAGGCCATGGACTAAGTGAACTGTCGTTCACTAGGAGTTTGTATAAACTCCAAAGCACACACTTCCTCTGTGCAACGTGCTTGTGTGACAGCCCGTCACACAGAAGCAGCAGGCTCGTCGACTTCATTGGAACTGTCGGCTTCTCCATCGACATCTCCATCGCAGTCATATTCTGCTGTGCCTTGCACACCAATATCTTCGTCAATCATGGTGAGTATTCGGGCGGAGCAAGCGGAACGCAATGAAGTGCAGTGAAGAGAAGCGCAGTGAAGGATGTTCTGGTTTCCTGCAGAGGAAGAGTATCTCGCATGACTACGGCCAGCAGACGACTACGGCCAACAGATCAGCAAGAATGTCTGGGCAAAAACAACAGCCGCTCAAGGATAAGTCGAAATATGAATCCCAAAATTCGGTGGAAAAAAAGTACTTCATCCATGGCAGCTTGAGAACCGGTTGCCGCCGCGGTCATTGTTGTCTTTCTCCCCTCTCGTTGTTTCGCGTGCCTTTGCTTCCCTCACGATGCCAGCCTGCGCCATTCTAATTGTATCCTCCAAAGTGGTGACGGTAGCCGCTCGCCGTATGGTGTCAAATTCATCCATAGTGCCATGGTAGGCCTTGTCGAAAATGCTGCATGCGTCAGCGCAGGTAACAGCCTCTACCTCAGTGTCTAGTGCCCGAACCCAGTCTCCCCAAAGTTTGCACTCCCGTTGAATACGTAAATAGAATTGACTGCTATTATTTTCATGTAAATGCTGGTTGACTTGGCGTGGCGGGTCTCCACACCATAGATAAGCATATGACGGATAGCGTATAGCGCCTAGTGGTTAGTCCAGCACCAGCGCCTGTCCTACGACACCTTAATCATCTCATCCAAGCGATTAAGGCGCAACCACAGCAATGTCCGTACAAACGACTTGTACGTCAGCGCGTGTGAGCCTATCCGGATAACCACATTGGCGCTTACATTGCGCATTCGGTCGATCACTCTGTCGGCGTCCGTCTTTGCCTGCTGGAGGCAACGTATTTTCGACACCGCGTTCAATAGCGCCAACACCACAGGGTACTTGGCCATAAAGACCGTCCGGAAAATGAACTCCTCTCCACGGACGGCATTCAAACTTGTGTACGGCCTTCACTAGGAGTGTCATGATATACGGTCCATACACGCCGATCCATTGCTTGTGGGTCGTTGTGGGCTACCGGTCGCCGCCCCTGTTTTGCAGGAAGAGTTGGCGGTCGGCCGTTATTCCAGGGGGGGCAGACGTCGGTGAGGCCGTGGAGCGCCACCCAGTGGTCGGTCACATACGCTTAGTCGATCACAAACTCGCCCGCTTGGTCCTCTCGTTGAAGAATGCCGCGCTCAATGTGAAGACGGGGTTTCTCCACAAACGAGATAGGCGACACGAGCGCCCGCGTCAACAGCAACGTCGTCCGCAAAGTCAGTCGTAACGTCGGTCGCAACAGCAGTTGCCGCAGCCACCAGCAGGTCCATATTGCTGGAAGGTCGCTCCGGTGGATGGTCGCTATGATGACATAAGCATGGCCCAGGGAAGTAACTTAATCATGGCCCGATTGTGCCTTATCCTATCTCGCCAGACCTTCTTGCCTAAAAAAGTCGATGATGGACGATACCACTTTCGCCAATTTTTTTTAGATTTCCGAACCAAAACGTGTCCAGGAATTCGCGACAAACGACTCTCTAGTCGAGCGCTTTCGGTGCTCGACATGGCTTCATTCATGCAATGAGGCATATCGATCTTAATATAAAAAACTTGAGCTATGCGAAGGCTGGGATAGGATAGTGGTCATGAATCACGCGTGCACGAATCTGGCGTTGGCCACCCGTATCGCATCGGTATATCGTTACAGCGAAGTGACCAATTAAACCTTTTGGGGGGTCGTTTGTCCACCGGTAGTGCATCGGTATATCGATATCGAGGTGACCAAACATTTTGGGGACCCGATTTGGCCACCTGTATTACATCTGTATATCGATAATGAGGTGACCACACAATTAAGCATTCTGGGGACTCCGTTTGGCCACTGGTATCGATTCGGTATATCGGTAGCCGGACCAGGGGGCTATACGCTTCACTCCTAACCCAGTAAAAACAAAGTCGCGTGGTGCACGAAGAAGCTCTGAAATTTAGGTAAGATTAAGCGGTAGAAATCGTGGCGGTGATCGCAGGTTTGATCAAGCCGCTGAAGAAGCAGTGTTTCAGCGAACGCGGCTGACATGCGGAAAGAAATAATGTGTACTAAAATATTCTAAATGTACTCAAGCGTTCTATATCCCCCAGGGTGTATCCTCAATAAGTCAACCAAGACAAGCGAGTGCGAGCGCGCGTAGCCGTAGCAAACCTACACGGGAGGGGGGGGCGAAGCTGGTCCGTGCAGCATTTGCGGAGGCGGGCTCGGCGCCGAGCTCGTTAGCGAGCCGCGCATTGCATTCACCCGGAGGTTCTATGTCCATATCGCGAGTGAAACGAACCGGAGGGAGGGGGTCGGAGGGGCGCCCAGCCAAGCGTAGCGTAGCGCGGGCCAATTGTGCACTGTCAATAACCCAGTAGCGCTAGTTGCCCCGTAACGTGTGTGGAATTTACCCTCTTTAGGACATTTAGGATCGTTTTAGTATACCTTATCCGGCACCCATTCTAGTCTATCCTTCCCTAAACTATACATATATAGTGTTCGACTCAAAGGTCATCCCATGTCTGTAGAGGAGGCTAACCGAAGGAAAACACAAAAACTGACTTTCGCGTTTGAGGCTGAGGCTTGACGCTTGCGATGACGTCACTGTTGTATCGGATTGTCGTTTCGTGTGAAGGCACAAGATGTAAATGTGCGGGAACAGCTGGTTCGCTCGAGTACATTTGGTTGGGGGACAGCAAGCTGGAGAATGAACTGCCACACCTGGGTGAAGGCATTTCGCGGCACGTGCTTGATCACGGTTCGAATCCCGTGTTTGTCGTCAATCGCTGCACTGGTGTCTTCGTTGCTACTGGACGCTTCTGTCACGACACCAACCTCCTTGTCTGATCACTCGGGTTAGCTCATGTGTGCTAAGTGAGCTTTGCACACGATGGGACCGTCGCTCGTCGGTGGTTATACCGTTTATCTATTTATTCGTGCCATGACTATTTTTGGTGTAAACATCGGTGCTCGATCTACCTTGTTTTAAATACCGTGTTTCTCAAACACTGCTTGTCGGTGCATAAAACAATACACCACACAAATCGCTCGACGAGATATACCAGAATCCGCTCTATTTTCACGATTTTTAAATCGCCTTAAAAGGCAAGATTCAAAATATTTTTCAAACCCAGAGGGATGGCTATCATTGGTGCACGACTATTTATTGTGCTTTGCAAACGGTTTGGCACGTACACATCCAATTCGTACGATTTAACGAGTCTGCTTATCTATAAATCGTACCGAGTTGAATTGCTGTATATCGTACATGCTGTACTGTACTTATATCAATACTGCGCGCGGGTTATCTAATCGAAAGCTACAGATCGAATATGATTTAGTACCCGTTTGGCACTTTCCGAAAGTGTCAGTTTCCGGATATAACTTGCTTCAAACACGAAAAAGTCGTGCTCCGCCTGAAGAGGCTCTGATATATCAATAACAGATATGAACCAGTTGGCGGTGGCCATGGCCACAGCAATAAAAAGGAATGCTGATCTGACTTAATTATTTTTATGAGGGGTCACATTGACAAATTGTCCGAGCGATGCCCGCTCGGACAATTTGTCAATGATCGAGACCGAGCATGCTGGGTCTCGATCCAGGATCCAGCGGAGACTCTGCGCAGACGAAGTCCAGACGAACCCGTATACCACGAGAGAACCCCACAGCGCTGAAGCGGGCGTATGGTAGACTCGGTGAAGTTGAAGTCATGAGGTTACAGGCCACGTGTCGTTCCCTCGACTCAATGTGGAAGGGAAAGGAGTACGACCAAGCTGAAGGGATGGTGCTCAACTTGATCCGCGAAGAAAGCTAAATATCTCTCACTGAAGTACTTCTCATTCCCAATGCAATACTGTGCTTATTACCCAGCGCCTGAACCAGACGAGGACGAAGACAATGAATCAGAGAATACAAAGGCAACCACCCAGAAGCAAAAGAAAGGTAGCGGTAGGTGTTCCCCTCAAAGTAAAAAAAAAGGATTAGGTGTCCACCCAAGCTGTCACGTCACATCATCAAAAGCCCATCAATCATCACCTTCTTTTCTCCAGCGAAAGCAGCGTCGGCAACATCCAGCGCTCCAGCTATGAGAACGCCATCCTGCGGTGCATCTGCATCCAGCTCAGAGTAGCCAAACGTTCTATATTGAATACGTCGTAGTGAAATCACCTCTTGTAATGCATATGCATTCTCTTAAGATTATTTAGACCCGGGCTATTTTGGCAGCTCAGGTCACCGTCAACTGGTTCATATAGTGAAAAACGAGAACTCTAAGAAGCATATCTCTTGCGCCAGCTTCGCAGCCGCAGGATCTGCTTTAGTGGAGGCCGTGACAATAAGACCGTGCGTGAGAGGCCGACCTCGAGCAGCCTGATATATTAATACCAATTTGGCGGGTTGTACGAATGTCTTCTCCTGGCCGACACGGGTATTACTCAAAACAATTATCGCCATTGAATGGGTATCAAGTGCTGGCAATTTTGCTGTACTCTCATTTCACGTGTCGTTCGTATTAAAACCCGCTTACCCCGATGGAAGATCTCGTCCAGATATGACAGGTTTTCGACAAAACGACACATCAGACTAAGAATCGGATTGCACCTACACTCTGAGGGCGGCTCCTACCCACGCCACGCCATGCCACCCTCGTCTTGTCGTGATGGCACGGCTGGCATTATTTTGATAGGAATGAAATCGGCCAGGACGTCCTATATTCATAATATATCCAAGGATGCGCCAAAGAAACACCCGGCAATTTTAAAAGGAAACATCAGCGAAAATGCCCAGGAAGAGCGGCAAACGCCCGAAGACACTACGAACGCAAGACGCGCTTGTAAGAGCGCCAAAGTTGCGCCGATTGCCGCTTCTGCAACAGAACCGCCTGATGCTTCTACCAGAACGCCGTCACTGCCACTCCAGCTGTTGCATCGCCAACCTCGCCAGGTGCCATCGAGTGGGCTTCCGGTGCTGTTGAAAGGGATCGCCTCGTTCTTGCGCTGAACTGCTTGATGCAATCGACGCAGTGTTTGAGCTAGAGTATGATGCTGGAGCAAGATCCTCTTATGAAGATGAAGTCATTCTAAGAGCTCCAGACCCGGTTGCTGTGCGAGCTACAACCCCGGTTATCCTATCTAATTGGACAGTGAAGTACCCTGGCAAAGTTGTACCACCAAATTGCAACGACTATGCCTCATCCATGGACGGTGGTGCAGCTTTGAAAGGAGAGCACCGAGAGAAATCGTCGCCTCCCGAGGACGACGACGAAGCCGGAGCAGATTAAGCACTTGAAGGCATACGATGCTGCCTGTTATGCTGCCCAATCAGCAGTCGACGACGGGTTCACGATTGAGCCAAGTCTGCGCAAGACCAAGAACTGCTGCATTCGACTGCTCAATATTATTTTCTCAGGTCAATTTGCAGCCCGGATCGCTTCGTCGGACGACGCTGCCACCCGCGACCAAATCGACAAGGGCGAGGTGAACCAGAACACTATGTTCTGAAAAAAAGTAGCTGGTGAATTCCACAGCAACTCTCAGTACTTCCATTAACCGTGCGACCTCCAACAAAACTGCAAAAAAAAATGCAAGACGATTTACTCAAGACTATCAACCGTTTGAATGATATCGTCATAGGAGATCAAACCGCTGTCGCTACCCTGTCAACCAATGCTTCCCGACCTGAAGACGCAGCTGTTATGAATGATCGGATTGGAAAGTCATTGCTCAAGGCATGCAGCGTCAGCAAAAGGCGTAGTTTGGAGGCCAAACGTATGCGTTCTGACTAGCAGTCTTGTACTGTACCAACACCGCTTGTCTCAGTACGTGAGCCGCCTATCGACTCTCAAATAAGACCATGCACATCTACTCCCAACTAGCTAGCCAACGAACTGGTGTAGGATCACGAACTAGCATTGATCTGGAAAGTAGTTACGAGTAAGTATTTTATTTCAAATCAAAACAAATATATCACTAACTCTTGCAGCAATTCTAGCGAACGTCTGGCTCAGTTGCGTTGACGCCGGAGCACCGTATCACGTTCAAGAACATCAACGATAGCTTGGCGGATCCAATCCAACGAATTGTACGTATCAGTGCTGACTACCAGGTCGGAGGGTTCGTACAATTGCCGATAGCGATAACTATCTTGCGGCGCCACAGACGAATCAGGCGGCGCGTCCTCTGCAAATGTTACTTTTGACAATCCTTCAACCAAGTCTTCGTCATCGTCACCTCGGTAGTTCATTTTTTCTTGTAGGCGCTGGTTAATGTAACAGTTGTGCAAAATACACGCCACTAGAATTGTGCGTGGAACTCGCTTGAACGCAATATCCAATGACGAATTAAAAACTTGCCATTTCCAAACGAACAAACCGAATGCCATATCGATACGGATGCGTAGTTGGGTCAGATGGTTGTCATGATACGCCGTAGAGATTCTTGATCTTGGGAAGGGGGTCAAACGTTTGTTGGTGTTCGTGTACGCGTTATCACCCACCAAATACAATCCGTTCGTGAGGGCATTTACCACCGCCGACAACCTCCACTTCAAAACTGCCACTGCGTCTCCAGTTTCACCTGGACTCTAGCAAGTGATGGCAATAAAACGGCTAAGATGGTCACAACAGGCTTGTACATGAAGCAGCACGCCGGTAAGCTGCCGCAACAGCGAGACTGAAGTGCCAAGAGGCCGCGCAGCAAAAGAAGACGGCGGCATGCGATGGGCGTCGCAGGACGCAGTTCACTGCGATGTCGTGTAACCAATGTCTGGTAGCTGTCGGTGATGAAGTAGTTATGGCTTTCGCTGATGTCTAGAGCCTAACACTAAACGCAAGTACTTTGCAGCTGCCCATAATTGCGTCCACCTTGTTTAATGCGTGACGCGTGATGACTTTGATTTGGGCAGTGGTCGTAAGGTGACCATCAACACGTCCGAGCGAGGATAGCTATTGTAAAAGTAAAGTCAACAGGGCCCCCACAGCTCCGACAAAAAGTAGACAATAGCTATCAGAGGTCCAGTGTCGCAAAAAGGCCACCATAGATAGTGGGATTTTTGTCGAAACCACCAAACCAAAAGAACTATCTCTGCAATTTCGTGCGTTCAACACAAAAAACACGAGTCATGTGAGCCATCGCTATAGGGTTCTTGTTCGCAGCAATAGCTCCTGCATAGCGCGCATTAACAGGTATCACCACATTCCTGCCTGCTAAGCTTGCTGAGAACCAGCTATCAGTCGTTTGAGGCATTTTCACGCTCCAAATATGCTTGTCTAGATGATATCAGCAATTTGCTGAAGTTTCTATTACGAGATTGTTTTATACCGGTGTCGATGTTATTGGAATGTAAGGAACCGGGAAATCCCGGTAATAATGAGCAATCCAAGTGGGATTTATCGGGAAAATACCAACACCGGTGTAGATGCACTTATGTACAGTGGGGGGGGGCTTAGAGAGACACCTGATATATTTTGTTTTGGCTGGAATTGCGTTCCTGCGGAAGCGAGCACTGAGTTACTGTAATTCATTTTAGGATGTGCGCTACAACGAAGAGTCTACCGGTGAGCAGCCCAGTGTGTCGCCAGCACTTGCACAACACGCGTTCCGGTATGGCGTTCCAGGCCACGCTAATCCACTCCATTGCGTCAATAGTCTCCATCTGTTGCGTGTCGCCTTCACCTACTAGCACTAGCAGGACGGTATGCGCGGTTCTCTACTTGAGAACGCGCCTTTTCAGCCACGTTATTATGCCTTGGTCCATCGGCTGTAGCAAGGCGGTCGTGTTCTTTGGCAGACTATCCGTAGTGATATTCGACAGCTCCACCTCGCCCTCTTTGTGCGACGGAGCGTTATCATATAGCAGCAAGATTTTCCTGTTCCGCGCCATCATCTTCTCGTTCAGCTCCTTGAGCCAGTCCTGAAAGTGAGGTGATGCAGGGTGCGTCACCGAACACCCTAGCTGACTGTCGCTTCTAAGAGTAGGCGCCATTAAGAATTAATACGCTTAAAGGACAGTAGCCTAGAAACTGATTGCAAGAAGTACGTTCAACACAGTAAGTGACGGGAAAAGTACCTACAGGGCCGTGGCGTCTAGTAGGGCTTCTCTCACACGCTGCTGCTCGCGGAGTGGCAAAAGGCAGAGCGAGCGAGTGAGAACGAACACCACGTCCCGCAAGTAGATTAGTTCAATACAAATACATCACGAGTTCATTTAAACAGTAACTCCAGCAAGCTGTCGCCGAGCATATCATCTCAGTTGAGCACAGCCAACAATGTCGCCTCGCATACTGTGCTTGGTATCGTCCTCTCCGCCATGCATACATGCACGCGATGGAGCGGGTAGCAGTGAAGTTGTGTGCCGCATCGACATGCGTAGGCTAGTCTTCAGGATGGGAAACTACACTTGCAGACCGAATACACTGTGGTCTTGCATCATGTAGGACGAGTAGCATCTCACAGGAAGGCACTCGAGTTCATCCACCCTTTCTTCGTGCCATCGTATGTCACCTCCTCCGGCTTCTCCAGCAGCCACTCCGGTTTCTTCGACTTGCCCAGCACGAACAGCGGTAGTTTCACCTCGCCTGCTGCGTTCGATCCCACCAGGATCGTCACGCGCGACTTGTTCATCTTCAACGCTGGGGCCGCGTGCAGTCACACAGAGACTCGCGAGATCGTCTTGGTAAAGTAGATGGCCTCGTCGACTTTGAAGATATCGCACGGGTCGAACTTTGCGACTAATGCCCACAGTGGCTTCATGGACTCCCTCGCTGCACTGAGATCCACTGAGTTGACCTCCCCATGTGCACGCCGAACGCCGTAGCCGTTCCCGGCGAGAAATCTCTTGCACCACGCGTCGTTCGTGAACTTCGGCAGCTTCTCGGTCGGGATCCGCAGCTCATCCGCAGCCAAAAGTGCCAGGTAGATCACCGCGTCGTAGTTGAACAGCGCCCCCCCCCCTCGAAAAGTGCGAGCGTCTATATCATGTGCCGCTCCAGGAGCACCATGTGCGGCGGCCGCATCCACTTGAGGTGCCGGTAGTCCTCTCCATCTGCCACTTCTGCCCCACGATTCGATGGACGGTGCTCTTCTCTGGCTCGGCCGGCAGCGTGAACTGCTTCTTACACCACGCGGTCCTCTGCCTGTTGGTCTCCTATGGATATTGCTGACGGTGCGCAACGAGCTGGAGCATCTGGGCGGTAGTGAGCGAAACTTGAACCATGGCGGGACTCTTTCAAAATGAAGGTACCTGGTATCTGCTATCTGAGACCACGTTTTTTCAAAAGCATCACTAACCTGTTTCTGAGGTTTTTCCGAAAAAGCCCTTTGAAGTTGGGACAGGGCTCCATGACTAGGTCCAATTCGGGTAACATGGTTCGGAGGATTGGTCGGTGATGGCGAGCGACGAAGATTACGTGTGGAGTGAGGCTGCTAGCGGCTCATCAGAGAGCGGATGCGGTGGGAGACAACACTGGGGGGCCACGGATGAGCCTGTCGACGGATTGATCGCATTGCTGGATGCCACTGAGCCTGTATCACCCAACGGTTTTGGGGCTGGAGTCTATTGTGTGCTGCAAGAAGTACTGCTTTCTCGCGTAAACGGGCCCAGACCACGCACCTCGTTGACTCCTTACGCAAGACAACGAAGCCCGAGCGACATACAGCTATTTTGGCCAGCTCAGCCACAAGTGCTGTGCTGTTCGAGAAGATAACTACTAAGCGTGAGCGCTTTACTTAAGCTGTACCATTCCTCGGTCGAATGTGTAAGTCTGCATTTGAGAGCGTGTTTGGCGCCAGACACAGAACGCTGTATTTGCATCGAACAAGGGTACGTGATGGCCAGAACCGCCCAAAGCAACACGAAAACACCAACAACATCGATGCACCCGCTTTCGGCGAGGATCGCTTGACTAAGTGGTTTACTGACTTTGCGGACGTTGTTGGGGATATCGTGCCGGTACGGGTGCGCCTGAAGAAGGCTTTGGCGAATAATTGGCGGTACTTATCTCACGACGACTACACCCTAATTCCTCCAGCCTTCATGTGGGACAGACTTACGTGCTGAGTATACGACGTACTTGGACAATCAGTACATCGACACGCCCAGGCCCTATGCCAGCGTGTTTCTACGAATTCTGACTAAACGCTGCCCGACCATTCGGATTCGCTCACCCAAAGACTAAGTGTGTGACACATGGTCCATCTTCAGGTGGCGCATGGGGCCTGATGCCAACGCTAAGGAAGCAGAAGTGTTTGAAGATCGCTTGCGGCAATGGCGAAACACTCGAAGTCTGCTGATAAAGGCAAAGAGGCAGAAGTTTGCGTTCAAGTAGCGATACTTTTGAGTAGATGGGCACAATTTAGTGATACTTTTAAATTTTGCCGTCCATACTTTGAGTATCATTTTTGAAACCTTCTAGAGTACTTTTTCAGCTTTAAATGGGTGCATTAGATTTAGGAAGCAAACCACTATCTAGACATATAAAAAAGTTTTGGATTTTGACTCAAAAGGTGGGGTCTTGTAATCAAGTCCCTGTCATCCCGCGGATACAAAGCATCTGGGAGCAAACGAGGGCTTTAAGTAAAGCCAAAACGCCGTAGCATACCATGGTATCCGCCACCAAATAATCTAAAAATAGCCGTTAGTGATACGTTTGAAAAAAGTGGTCTCATCTTTCAACAAGAGCAATTGTTTCGCGCCTAAATTCAAACGACTGCTTATGTATGGAGGCCAGCCCAAAACAGTGATTTCAGGTTGATGGCGCCCGTGTAGACTATCTCTTTTCTCTAATAACTTCTAGTACATGTATGCGAGATTACAGGCAATAAGTTATTTGCCGACTGTATATTATAATATTACCGACAATCGTACCATTTAGATTGCAGAGAACTGTGTATTTTTTAAGAAACAGCGCGATTGCATACAACGCTTTAATAATCGCTGCCTGGTTGACCACCATGTCCACCATGGGTTAATTGAAAGTATGCGCAGTTACTAAGGCTATATCACTACGAGAGATACACAAGCTATCTTCTGCAGATATCAATGTTCGTACAGATACTCGACACCATCGTAGTGAATACTAGTAGGCCTGTTTCGTGCAGCGCCTGAAAGTGCGCAGATTTAAAAACATGTTATTTAGGGAATGGCTCACTTTTTGATGCACGATAGTAATTTCGTGCACTTTCATGCGTTTTCATACGCTGCACGAAACAGCCCTACTAGTGATACTGTACCATGTATCAGTGCCTGCTATTATAATACAAAGCTGTAGAAGGCGAAGCTAACAAGCCGAGAAGGAAGTTTAAATGCAGTCGAGCGTGCTACCTGTTGAGCTGGCACCTTGTTCGTAAGACTTTGTGTCTTCAATGAGAACGTGCTGCATCAAGTTAGGCGATAAACTCGATCATTCAAAGTTGGTTGAACTTGCCTATCATTTTGTCGAGTCCGGCCCGTAGCCAAGTTTAGCTGATCACCCAAGCTATTTGTACATCGCAAAGCGTTGCTTCTTTGCCGATTTGCTGCCCGCTTCCTCGTGTCGGCAGCAGCGCCTTCCCTTTGCACAGACGATGGCTGCTTCAATGTTTACCGTAATATTACTCTTGCTCGTGTCCGACGTTCGAGCGCAGTCGAGCTCGTCTTCCTCCAGCTCAGCAGCAGCAGCAGTAGAAATCTCCGTGGTGAACACAACAAACGCCACAGACACCTGCAGCCAGGACGAGTACACCAGCGACTGCTGGTATCCGGCGACCTGCAAGACGTGTCTCTCGCGCGCGGGATGTGCGGTCGAGGTCTCCACTGGCCGGTGCGTGTCAAGCTCGAGCTTAGCCTTCGCCGAGTCTTCTTCGAGCGAGCTCTCCAGTGCGCAGTACTTCCTCAGCGGCGAGGCCCAGTACTGCAGCGGCAGCGACCCGGCCTGCTTCACCTGCCGCCGGGGCAGCGCGCCTGCCGTGTGCGTGGGCTCCTCCGGCTGCGTCTGCGTGTCCCAATGCGAGCTCATCTCGCCTCGCCCTACCAAGTGCATGCCCGGCCCCGTCGGCAGCGTAAGCTACGGCAGCCTCATCGCGGCGGCGGCCGTGCTCTTCCCGCTCGTCACCTTCATGGTCTTCAAGGGCAGTCCGTGTTCGGCGGGCTGCAGCTTCCGCCGCTCGCTGCACCGACGGCGGAGCGAGAAGAACCCCCGCAAGCTGCCCGGCGGCCTCAAGCTCGACGCCTGGCGCAACCACCTCAGCGAGCGCGCCGAGCCTGTGGACGAGCAGCTTGCCGATCTCGAGTTGCGCTCGTGCTTCGTACCCATGACATCTGCCAGACATCATCAGCCGCGGGCTGGGGGAGCAGAGACCGGTGAAGCAGTGCATGTTGAAGCTGGCGTCTCGCGGGCCGTCACCGCCACGGACCTCCCATTCTCGCCGACAGCGGGCGGCTTCGGCGCCAGACAGGATCGCGCGGGGCTGGAACTCGTGTAATGACTGTGTAATGAACTGGGAGCTGCACCGGAAAATGATCTCGATCGAAGGAGCACTTTGCGCAGATGTTGCGCTGATGTCAAATCAATCAGAGAAGGTTGCGCAACCGAGACTGCTGCACCGTCACCGCATAATATAATACCCTCTACCAACAGATATGATTGTCGCCCGATTCGTTACTAGATGTCGATGCCAGATTAGAATACCCTCGTTAACCACATCCTGTATTCTATGCTTAATGTAAAACAGACTACTGTACATGATCTGATTATCTATCCGATCTTTTTATGTCGAAGCGGCGGAAATGACCGACCGGTGAGTGGCGCTGTCCGATTGGTTCACACGCGAGATGGGTACATCATTGGTGATGCTCGCGTTGAACCGTCGGGGCCGATGGAGAACTGGATGAAAAACTGCGCGCTGAACATGCGTCACTTTCCGTTTTGAAAGATTGGCGACAAGGTACGCGAACTTGGTAATTGACGATGATCCGCTTCAAGACGACGGCGCTGCTGGCGCTGCTGGTGCTCGGCGCGGCGCGCGCCGACACGTGCAGCCGCATCAAGGACGCCTTCTCGGCCTGCCAGCTCTCCGCCATGTGCTCCCAGTGCGTCGCGGCCTCGGTACGTTTCCCTCCCTCTAGACACCTCACACCCGACTCGACTGCTAACTTTCTTCCCCCAACAGGGCTGCGAATACAACCTCATGGCTGGTACATGCGCGTCCGCCTCGACCGCGTCCAACGCGTCGGCGGCGACGACGTACTGCAACGCCAGCGACAGCGTCTGCGCCTCCTGCAGCGTGAGCTCCTCCAAGCCGACGTGCACGGGCGAGGACGGCACGTGCCTCTGCCCGTCGCTCTGCAGCATCGTGTCGTCGGCCTCGTCCTCCGGCGAGTGCAGCAGCGGCAGCGGCGACACCACTACCCCCACCACCAGCGACAGCCAGAACTTCAGCATGATATACGTGGCCGTGGCCTTCGGCGCGCTGTGCATCATGATCATGCTCTACATGCAGCGCAAGTGCGCCGAGAGGCGCGTGGAGCACCACGTGAGCCTCGTGCGACAAGAAATGGAGGCGAGACGGCAGCAACGCCGCCGCGAGCGCGAGATGCTCCGCGCGAGACGCCCCGAGCTCGCGCTGAACTTGGAGACGTGGCGTGACCACGTGGAGCTGCACAAGCCCGAGATGTCCAAGGTCGAGCTCGAGACGTGCTACTACCTCATGATGCAGGACGACAAGAAGAAGGACGGCGAGAAGGGCGGCGCTCGGTGGGGCAGTGCGTCCGATGGAGAGGTGAAAGGTGGTATCGGCGCGGTCACCTCCCCCATTGCCAGTGGCGTGTCAGATCCTACGTCTCTTCAGAGCCCTTCACCATCAACAGCTCCGTACTTTGCCATGCGCGAGGATTACCCGAGCAACACGACGACGGACGGCTCTGAGAGCGGATCCGAAATTGCGTCCATAGCGGGCGAGGATGAAGAGAAGCCTGAGGTTGCAATCGATGTCGTCCACCCCGCTGCCAGGAGGTAGTTTTCTTGTAACGTTATGGTGTGCCGTAGCCCTCAGAAAGTGAGATTTTTGGTCCAAGTCGCAGCATCAGCTTAACCCGATATGAAAGCAAGCACGCTGGTACACTAGCACGACTTTAACTTTGAAGCATTGCGTTAGCTCGCGGCGCTGGGTTGTCGATACCAGGGCACCGCAAACAGATCTGCAGATTCTACGCGCTGCCACACCGGAAAGCTCGTCGCTGCCCAATCAAGACATCAGTTGACGTTGTCATCGGTTGCTTCAGCTTGGCGCTGCGTCAGCCTGATCAACGGGGAGCTGTTACATGCAGTCTCACGAAAGAGGCTCTAACTTAGAGTCTAAGGGGGGGTTGAGGAAATATGTAGTCACCCCATGCAGGACTTGCCAAGTTGAAGTTGGCAACCGTATAAAAAAGTTGAAGCGGTATCCCTCCAATTCATCGCAAAGGTGCTTCGCGTCAGTTGAGTGTTTGCCACGAGAAGCGCAAGTGGCGATGGACCCCACGAACCTTGCAACACGAAGCCTGGGGGCGGCCATCCCGGAGTCGAGCACCTGCAGCCACATCAGCTCCGAGTACTCGGACTGCAAAGTGCAGACCATGTGCTCGCTCTGCATCTCGACGGGGGTACGTTCCGGTGCCGCGAGCTGTCGATGCCAAGGCTGCAGCGTCTGACTCTGCTGTGTGCCTGGCTGCCTCTCAGGCCTGCGAGTTCGACGTGGTGAGCTTGTCGTGCGAGTCGAAGGACGCGGAGGCCAATGGCACGGTGACCTCCTACTGCAGCAGCAACGACACCGTGTGCTCGACGTGCGGCGCCACTGCAGCCGACCCGATCTGCTCGGGCGAAGACGGCGCGTGCATCTGTCAGACGCTGTGCTCGGTGATCGAGCCACTGGACTCGAGTGACTGCTCCAGCGCCGAAGAGTCCGTCATTGCGTACATTGGCATCGCGGTGGGGCTGGTCTGCGTCGTGTCCTTCGTCTTCTTGCTCGTCAAGTGCAGGAGGAGGTACCTTGCGGTGCGGCGACAACGGGCGTTGGAGACTCAGCGCCAATGCGAGAGCGAGCTGCTGCACCTGCGACAGCCTCAATTGGCACTGGGCTTGGTCGGCTGGCGCGGCTCCGTGGAGCTCAACAGGCCGGAGCTGCACAAGCTCGGAGCGTGCGGCTATGTTATGAAGCACGAAGAGAGAGTTGGCCCGGCGGGTGCGAGTGCTGCCGTCGCGGTCGACGACGCAGAGCCGAACACGTCGATGGAATCCAGCTCCACGCTCAGCGAGAGCGAGTCCCCGGCTGCAACGTCGTCTCCAACGGCAAATGAGTGCAACTACAGCGCCACGACCGACTGCAGCGCCGTTGCATGAGACGTCGCTGCGTAGTGGTGAATAGTATGCTGCGTAGTAGCCAATGTGAAGAGCAGTGCCTATCAATGATATAGAGCGTCTACACTACCTTCTCGTCGCACGGTTTCCCAGCAGCATGCGCTGGATGGCTCACGTTGCACCTGTCGGCATCTCCTGTTTGGTCCGGACGCGACGGCAACGCACTTGCAGCGGAAGCAGCAGAGTAGTGGTGTATCCAGCGTCAATGCCCCAAGTCTTCGCACGACGACGTTTCATGGCAGCCCGAATTGGTTTGCTGGCAACGGTAGTCGCCTTTCGAGTGCGTTGGCTTCAATGGAGCCTTTGTCAGCCACTGGCGGCCGCGTGGTGCCCAAGCTGCATCTACTGAACGCCGATGGTGGCTACTCCAACAACGTTCCACATGGCGGGTCGGTTAGCGAGCGTCTCCCCCGTCGACCATCGCGTCGGCAAGCAGAGCCACCGACCACCGCGCGAGTGGGGAAGGTGATGGCTACGCGGGTTTCAGGGGCATCCGTCGAGTTCCTCGATACGGCAGTGCTGCCACCAATGCAGCTCCGCCCAGCAGCAGCAACCGCCCCAAGTAGCAGTTCGTCATCGTTTCGTCAAGCAAAGCAGACGCCAGAGGCCGATTCGACTGGCGGGAGCAAAAACCATCGAGACAGTGAGGCGGAGTTCCACGTGCTGCACCCGGCGATCGATGAGCTGGCAGACGATCGTGGTGAGGACTTGGCGCGGCTTTTGCTGAGTCGATGGTCGCTTCACGCGGGCGAGGAGCAGTTCGCTTCGATATCGCTTTTCTGTGAGATGAAGCTGAACGAAGCGAAGCGTATGGCGTCTTGGGCCGAAGCACCGAATCGATTCTACACGGTCGTGTGCTGCCAACTGCTGGAGAAATACATCTCGCGGTTAGCAGTGGGTAAGATCTTCCACCTCAATGCAGATTCCGTGGCAGCTACAGTTGGTCAGAGCGTCGCGTTCCTGCGAAGAATTCACGACGAGTTGGTCGCGTCGATCTTCTTGCCCCCGACACCACAAGCTCAAGCGCAGGATCACGACTACGAAAACCGCACACCCTACTTCACGGTACTGTGTAGGGTGGTCATTTGCTTCGAGTTTCCTTGCAGTCATCCATGAATTTACTTGCACACTGTTGCTGCCTCTGTCCAGGAATTCAAACGTCTTCGTCGTAAAACGCAAGCACTCGTGGCAACCGTAAGAGAGCGTGAGAGCACGCGCACAACGCGCCGACAACTGCCAGGTAAAGTCGGCAGACTCGTAACTCATCTCGTCAAGCGCCGGGATCGGCAGACTCTCGCTTTAACTTTCCGGGGGTGGGCCAACGCGATGGCTGCGCAGCGCCAGACTCGGGCGGTACGTTCGATAGCCCTTCAGGCAGCGCGCATGATCTGGTTCCTCATTTTCCCTTGTACTGCTGGACCCAGCTCAAAATCCAAGCTTTCCAATGCATGCGCAAGAACAACCTGACTGCGTGGTTCCGTGTCTGGCGTATCGAAGCACTGAGACGAGCATACCAACGTGAAAGTGCCGATTATCAAACGATGCTTTCAGTCACAGCTGCATCCTTGAGTAGGAAGGACATCGCGATCGCAGAGGCCGAAGCGAAAGTCGCATCCATGGCACGCATCATCGACAGCTTGACCGAATCTAACAGGCAACTTTCGCACCGTGTGGATCAGCTTGAAAACCTTTCAGCCGCTGCTGCTTTCGCCGGCAATGGGGATGGAGGAGGCGACAACCGCAGCAACTACGGCTTCAGTGATAACGACACTGGTAGACGTCACGATGGCGATGGTGGTAACTCCTCTCTTGGGCGCCGACGTGAAGCCAACTATGAGCGAATCGACACCCTTCTCACACAAGACGATGAGCGCATGGATCGCACGAACCGCATGCTGCTCGAGACCATGTTTGGGATGGCGCGCATGGTGGAATCGTGTGCTATTCAGATGTCCAAAGACATGATGGACTCACTCGAGTACCAAATGGACGGTAGTGTTCTCCAGCACCTCGCTGAGATGGTAAGGCGCCAGCACCATCATCTTTGCTTGGCCTCTCTCCGTCGCTAACTCTTGAGTCTTATGCCTCGTCTTTGGTCAGATCCAAACAGAAAATGAGCTCAAAGCGAAGGCTGACGCAGCTGAAGGTTCTGCAAGCCTCACGTCGCTGCACTTCAGCAAAAGTGCCGGTGGGCGCACATCGACTGCAATAACCGCGATCTCCTCACTTGCTGCTGCAGCAAGACCGGCGCGCCCCCGAGCTGTGACTGTCCGCGACCTCGCTCAAATGCCGATTGATACGCTGCTGTTGTACTGGTTCCGCATGCACTTGAGCTTATCGTCGGCTGTGGAGAAACCAGGTGACCGCACCGTCAAGAACTTCACATCGGATCTCACTGACGGTCGCCGCTTCTGCTTCCTTCTGCATCGCCTTTTCCCTTCCTGGTTTGATGCCTCGGTATGTGGTATTTCTTTCTTTCAGCATTTCAACTCGTGCACGTGGACTAACGTTTGCTGGTGCAGATGGTGCATGAGCTAGACGTCGATCTGCGACTGCAAAATATCGCCACTTTCCATGCGCGTGTACAGCCACCATTACCGCAAGTTGTCACCAGCGACAGCATCCACGCAGCTAGCGGCACAGAAAACGTTGCCTTCGTCGCGATGCTCTTCAGCACTGCAGTGTACGTACGCTCACGCGTAACCGCACCAGAAAGACTGGTCTAACATTTGGTCTTCAATCCAGGGGCACGGTTCGGAAGCTCAACATGGAAAAGCAACGCGGGGACTTCCTCAACATCATCACGACTTGGAGGCGCGTACGTGGCCTTCTTCTCGAGGTAAAGCGCATGAATGACAACTACGACGCTGGTATGGTCGCTCACCTTCTCAAAGAGATGCGAACGTGCGAGACGCTCTTCAAACAACTCCATGCTGAGCTCGATCACATCGCCGTGACATCGAACGAGACATCCAGTGCCCTCTCTCAGATAGCTTACAAGGCGCTAGCGATCACTTGGTCTTGTGTCCGCGCTCGCGATATTCATCCGCACGCTCCACTAGGACTTGTGGATGAACGAACCCATGAGCGTGTGCGCGAGTTCTCCAGAGTTGACAACGCGTGCATTCGTGACCTACTTGTTCATGACAGCGAGAGTGCCTTCAATCAGCTTAATCAATCGGCAGGCGCTGCTCTTGTTGGCCGTAAGAGTTCTGGAACAACGCCGGTTCTTGTAGCCGGCTCCGCGATGCCGCCTGTAGTCCCTGAACGAGATGTTGATATTGCCACTGCTGCCGTCCGCCGCGCACTTTTGGCTTACAGCAAGGATCTCAATGACATCTTCAAGCACTACAGGTACGAAGCAGATACCCCCCCGGCATTCCCGTGTTTCAGCTTTGCGCCTTGAACTGATCGATGACTGGATTGTTTGTGGTGTTGGTTCAGTGCGAGCGGTGGTGCTGGCAGTCTCGCGGCAATGAGCTTGACAGAATTCAACAAATTCATCAAGGACTGCTTCACTGGGGACAAACATATCACACTGGAAGTGGCCGACAACGTCTACAGAGCTGCGCTCCAGCTAGAGCCACCCTTACCTGGATCAGCCAATGAAGTTTCCTCCGCGATAACTTCCACACCCTCTATGGCATCGACAACTGCACCGGCAGCTACCACAGGAGACCCCATACCGGAAGACGCGACTGAAGGCGAGCAGGAACTTTCCGGCAGGCATTTTGCGGATGCTCTTGTGCGTCTAGCCGCAACAAAGTATGCCCCCGTGCCGGCGCCACGCCTAGCAGGCCGAGGGCAGCCTCGCGCAGCGCCCATACCGGCACTTCCACTGGACGAACGTTTCCGCCTGCTTATGGAGCAGGATATTCTTCCGCATGCACTACGCTCTCAGCGGGAGCTCTTCCGAGCCGAAGTGGCAGAACCGAAGGTTCGCGAGGTCTTCCAAAGGCACAAGCCTGTTCTCCAGCGTATTTTTCGGTACTACGCATCGATGCACGCCTTGCGCGAGCAGAACTCGACCCTTTCACTGTCTGCCTTCATTGTCATGGCGCGTGACTGCAAGCTGATTGGAAGCTTTGTGACGGAACATACGCTCAAACAAGTGCTCGTCAATCTGCAGCGCGACGACGGCAATTCTCCCTCACCGACGCCAGCACCTGGAGTCGTTAGTACAGAAGCCGAACTTGAAATGCTGCGCGCAGACTTCAGCGACTTCCAAGAGGCACTGGCAGCACTCACCGAGTATGTGGTCTGCAACCCGTACGTCCCGTTACACAAGCGCGTTGACCAGTTCCTCCAGGAAATGCTGCTGCCACGCGCCCGTCAGAAGAAGAAACCTGGTGAGTAATCTGCATCATCCAATCCAAGTGGCGAACCAGTTTTCTCCTGCACTCACACTAGCACAGAATAGACACAATAGCACGCCATACACAACCCCACGTTTCTCGTCGGTCAACGTCCTGCCTCTCACAGGTCACGCTTTTTTCTATTGTCCATCCTGCGCTTAAACGCTTCGACGACGTTGTGCAGCAGCATAGCGATCGTCATAGGCCCCACGCCACCAGGCACGGGTGTCACAGCTTCTGCCACTTCACACGCCTCCGGGAAATTGACGTCGCCAACGAGCTTGAAGCCATCAGCGTTCGCCTCGCCATGAAACTCGCCGTCCACATCACGAACAAAATTGATACCAACGTCAATGACCGTAGCCCCCGGCTTCAACCACTCGCCCCGTACAAGATACGGCTGCCCACACGCCGCCACTACCACGTCCGCTTGACGCACATATCTCGGCAGATCCACCGTCTTGGAGTGGCACAGAATCGTCGTCGCGTCTCGCTTCTGCAGCAGCATGCTCACCGGGTTGCCCACCAAGTTGCTGCGCCCAATGATCACCGCCGTCTTGCCGCGCAGCGGCGTGTGCTGCTCGTCCAGCAGCGCCAAGATCCCCTTGGCCGTGCACGGGATCAAGTACGGGTACCGGCCGCGCATGGCCAGCTCGCCGGCGTTGAACGGGTGTAGGCCGTCCACGTCCTTGTCGTGCTGGATGCGGTCGATGATCTGCTGCGCCTTCAACTGCGTGCCCGGCAGCGGCAGCTGCACGAGGATGCCGTCGATGCTCGGGTCTGCGTTCAGGTCCTCCACCTTCTGCACGATCGTATCCTGTATCCGGACAGCAAGCAGCGGAGCCACTGATCAGTCTCCTGTGTCTCGTATCTGTTGCTATATAGGAGTCTCTGTAGAGGTCGATCGATACCTGGGACACGCCCTCGTCGAAGAGGAAGTTCTCGGACCGGATGCCCGTGCGTCGGCAGGCCGCGTGCTTGTTGCGCACGTACAGCGCCGAGTCCTTGCGGTCCCCCACCATGATGAGGCCGAGCGCTGGCGCCTACACACGCAAACGTTAGAGAGGACACAGCAACTACAGTGCATTATTAGCGCACAAGGGCGCGTACCCGGCCGTGCTTGGCTGTGAGTGCCTCCACGTCGCCCTTGAGCGCCGCGCGCAGCGCCTTGGCGATGGCCTTGCCGTCGATCACCCGCGACGGCATTTGTTTGGACTTGGGGCTCTAATTGCAAAATCGAGTATCTTTAAATTAAAATGCTCTAGGAGAAGTGTTGTACGGTGCTGCAGCCGTGTGAACTTAAGCAGTGCCAGTCTTCAACTGTACGTACGGCCATGACGCAGGTGCAGGTGGCGCGGACTGCGGCCGTGTGCGTACAGGCGCAGCTCCAGGGCGCCATCACGGTCGGCGAGCGCTGCGCCGTGCACCCCGGAGCATGTGTGCGCTCTACAGGTGGCTCCATCGTTCTGGGCGAGCGCTGCTTCGTGGAGGACGGCGCCGTGCTGGCCAACGAGTCGCCCGAGGACGTGAAGATCGGCAGCGACAACCTGTTCGAGAGCGGCTGCGAGGTGTACAGCCGCAGCGTGGGGAGCGGCAACCGGTTCGAGCCCAAGGCGCGGGCGCTGAAGGGCTCCGTGATCGGCAGCAACTGCCTCCTCGGCAGCGGCGTCGTGGTGGCCGCGGGCGAGCGCGTGCCGGACAACTCCATCCTCGTGGCGGTGCAGACGCCGCAGGGCGAGACGCGCCGCGTGGTGCGGGGGCAGAAGGATTACCTCATCCAGACGCACGCGGCGTTGATCCAGAAGTACGCGGACATTTTCCCGAGAGGGTCCAAGAGCCCCTACGCACTCGAGAAACACCACGAATTGCGGCAGTAAAGCAAAGGAATAATACAAAGCAGAGCGAGAGAGAGAAGCACGAGCACGAGCTGAAGGTTACTGTGCCTGTAGCTACTAGAGATTTTGTGTGGTGACGGTTGGCTCCTGTTTGGCGGTGAACGGCCGCGGTTGATGAGCATTTTAGGATTCAAAGATGTGGCTTTGTGCTGTGGCTGCAGTTCTTGTGGTGGTGGTGGTGACAAGTGCAGAGGAGGGGGCAGCAAATGGCGTGACGCCCGATCCTGTGGCGCTGGTGGATAGGACTCTGGATGAGCTGCGATTTCCTGTGCTGTTTGACGACATTGTCAATCGTTCGGTGGTGCTAGAGCATTTGCCTGAGACTAGTGATCTGCGCGTGCGGAGTATTGAAGAGGAGAAGGTTGTAAAGGTGGAAGTAGAAGTGGATGCGTCGACAGGCAAGAGCTGCGACTCGACGGTCAAGCCTTGCCCACTTGACGCCAATGACACCGGGATTGACGAAAATGCTGTACCTCCACCTTCGCTGCAACCGACTGACCGCCTGGTACGAGTCGATGGGCAAAATGTATCGGTGTTGTCGTTCCAAGACGTGATTGATGGCCCTGTGGGGAGTGTAGCGGTGCTGCCGCTGTTCAAACCGGTTGGCTCGGTGCATGTCCTCTCGGGTTTTGCGCGTGTGGAGATTTTATCACCGAAAGTGCTCGAGTTCGAGCCAGCGACGCCGCAGAGAGAGGACTTTGTTGTAGCGTGGGTAGAAGAGAAAGCGCGATTGAAAGCAGAGCAAGAAGCTCGCGAGCGTGAGATCGCGAATGATAAAGAGCTCCAGGAGAGGTTGGCGCAGGAACGTCGTGTGGCTGAAGCTCTCGCCAAGAAGGAACAGGAGCTACTAGCGAAGTTGGACAGGGAGGAGTACGAGCGAACACGCATGACTCCGCATAGTCTAGCAGCTGGAAAACGACGGGATGGCTGGGAGTTCCGCTACGAGGTCGAGTTTACGACGAAAGGTCCCATCGGACTGAACTGGGATTTGAACACAAGAGACAACGCCGTAGTAAGTCATCTGGAACCCAATCTACCTGCGCAAGAGCTCAACGTGATCGCACCGCGTGACCAACTAATTTCTCTTAATGGCGTTGACACTTCAAAGATGGAACCACAAGAAGTCGTGCAAGTGTATATTAGCTCGGCGCTCCCCCGCAAGATGGTCTTCCTGGTTCAAATGTCTGCTGAGCGCGCGGCAGCTAAAGCTGCCGAGAAAAACCCTGTCAAACGAGTTGTAATGAACTGGACATTAGCTTTCGATGCCCCCGTCGTGCTGCGCGGGTGGAAAGTTCGACTGCACCTTGCCAGTTGGAGTACCTCACCCGAGACCAACGACACCAACTCAAGTTTACCGCTGCAACTGGAGTTCGCGACACCAATAACAGGCTGTAATCAATTTCCAGAAGCACAATCGTCTAACAACAATAGTGCGGGTGTAGTATACCTCGCTTACCGCGGGGTGTGCACGCTTGTTGAGAAAGCAAACCACGCTCAAACTGCCAATGGCAAGGCACTTTTGATTGTGAACAACGTCAACGGCGAAGGAAGATTTACTCCTACTGCAGCGGTTGTAGTCGAACATGTTGAAGTCCCTGTAACTCTGTACGACTCCGCTTGCGTGGTTTTATTCTGCCCCCATCTGGCAAAACTGACAGCGGGTGTATACTTTTGCGACTTGCAGCATGGGTAAACTTGATGGAGAGCTTATCATGTCAGTGATGGAGCACCACGAAACATGTACATGTACGTACGCAATGGCAGCCAAAGTGTGAACGTATACCGGTAAGTGAAGACGAAATTTTCACCGTGTCTTGCTTGACGTAGTGATTCATATCTACGAAGAGAGACCAGATCAAATTCCAGTCCCTCTTGAGCAACCTCCGAAGCTTACCAACCAGGAGCTGACCATCGCAAGGGTACACAAAATGTCAATGTGCAGCAAGCTGATTATTCCATCATACTAACACTGTGCAATTTACTGTCTGGGTTTGTGCGGGTGTTTCATAGGATGTGAAGAAGTCTGGTCGGAACATGACATTTTGGTACATCAATGCGTCAGCTACGGCAAACTCCAAGGACGAAGGTGGCAATTCGTCCTCTTCCGCCGAATCGCACGAGTTTCAGGTCCTACCAGCGCTGTTTGGAGGCAAAATCCCAACGATGCCTTTTCGCATCGTTGCAGCCTATCCTCAAGAAACGGCGTGCCACTACAAAGGCCTCGGAATTCTCGCCACTCGTGCAGTCATCGTTGTCAAGCGCGGCGGATGCTCGTTTGGAGCAAAGCTCAGGTATTTCGTCCCTGAACGGATAGGCAAGGGTGACAGGAGGCTCACTTTAGGCCACTTGCACTGTTTGTGTAGAGCGATTCAAGAAGTCGGTGGTGCTGGAATGCTTCTTGTCAACAGCGACGAGTCTCTTATTCCATTAATGACAGACCCAAGGGAGCTGGAAGGACTCACGATTTGGGGTGCAAGGTGCGTACAGCTAGGCTAGGCCGGCTTTGGAGTTACTTGTTGCTCACTATGGTTTTGCATTACTTTGCCTTTGCGGGGGATGTCGGCTACATCCATTCTATCGCGTGTCTTGTAGTATCAACGTGAGGAATGGCACGACAATCCTGGATGTTCTAGCCAAGAGCAAGAACCTTCCGACGCTCGTGAAAATATCCCCTCGCGAAGATGGTGCAGCGAATGTTACCCCCAATTAAATCACGAAGCATTCTAGTTGATGACACCGCGTGCCTTACCGCACTCGATGAAGGCGTCCACGGCCTTGTCGACATCCTCGAAGCTGTGAGCTGCCGAAAGCTGCACGCGGATACGCGCCTGGCCCTTGGGCACAACCTGTGGACAAGCAACGATGATTAGTGATGCATTAACTCGAATCTTTACTCGCAGGCGCAAATATCCGTACCGGGTAACTGAAGCCAATGACGTAAATGCCGCGCTTGAGCATGTCGTCGGCCAGTTCAGACGCAAGACGAGCATCGCCAAGCATCACAGGAGCGATCGGGTGGTCACTGCATCAGACAACACGTCATGTTCACACAACGTTACCAGAATTGATGTCAGCAGTACGATCGCTTTGGTCAGCGCGAAATACAAGACATTGACAACGTACCGAGATCCCTTGAGCGTGAAGCCCGCGGCAGTCATGCGGTCGCGGAAACGGTGCGTGTTGGTACGGATCTTGTCCACGAACTCGGACGACTCGGTGAGCATCTCGAAGACCTTGAGCGAGGCGCCGACGACCGACGGGCCCAGCGAGTTGGAGAAGAGGTACGGGCGCGAGCGCTGACGCAGCAGGTCGACGACCTCCTTGCGGCCGGTAGTGTACCCGCCCGTACTGCCGCCCAGAGCCTTCCCGAGCGTCGAGTTGATCACGTCCACCTTGCCGTTGACACCGCAGTACTCGTCACTGCCGCGTCCCGTGGGTCCGAAGAAGCCCGTGGCGTGGCACTCGTCGAGGAAGAGCTGGGCGTCGTACTTCTCGGCCAGCGCCACGATCTCCTGCAACGGAGCGACGTCACCGTCCATGCTGAAGACGCCGTCCGTGGTGATCAGGCGCGTCCGGCAGTGCTGCGTGTCCTTGAGCTTCTGCTCCAGGTCCTTCATGTCCATGTGCTTGAAGCGGTGGCGCTCGGCCTTGCAGAGCCGGATGCCGTCGATGATGCTGGCGTGGTTGAGCTCGTCGGTGAGGATGGCGTCCTCCTTGCTGAGCACGGCCTCGAAGAGTCCGGCGTTGGCGTCGAAGCACGACGGGTACAGGATGGTGTCCTCCGTGCCGTGGAAGGCCGAGATGGCGGCCTCCAGCTGCTTGTGGATGTCCTGCGTGCCGCAGATGAAGCGCACGGAGCTGAGGCCAAAGCCGCGCGCCTTGAGCGTGTCGGCCGCTGCCCGCTCCACCGCCGGGTGGTTGCTCAGGCCCAGGTAGTTGTTGGCGCAGAAGTTGAGCACCGCGTCGCCGTTGACCGAGATCGCGGCGCCCTGCGGGGACGCGATCACGCGCTCGTGCTTGAATGTGCCGGCGGCCTCGATCTCCGCCAGCTCAGTGCGCAGGCGGTCCACGAAGCTGTTGCGCGTGGAGGTGGAGGCGCAGCGGCGCAGAGAGGACGACAGGCGGGACGGCAGCATGGCGGTGGGCGGCACGGGCAGGAGGCGGCAGCTTCAGGAATGACCGGACACCGAGCGGTGCGGATTGGATGCCACGGCGCTGATTAGATGCATCTAATCGTTGAAGATACCGGTAACCGAACCTGCAGGTCGGTCGGTCACCGATCGGTGGGGTCATGGCGTCTTCCAAGCTGTCAGATACGAGAACAACGTATGCCTTCTAACTCAATTGCACTCAGAGGAACGCACGTCATCTTCACTTAAATTGACGGAGGCCGCTGGACGTGAACTGTCGAAAGGGTGGTGTCAATTCCTTGGCAGTAAAGCCTGCTACAGTATTGACTATGCCTATCTGACAATGCAATAGACAACAACAACTTACAAACATGAGGAAACGCTACTCTATACAATAGCCAGTGAGGCTTTCGGAGGTGGTTTGCTTTTTGCTTCGAATTGCTGGCGCGGTGACGGAAAAGTAAAATGATGCCAGGCACAAGAAGGTGAAGTGGCGCGAGCGAGGGAAAACAAGAGTTCGACCACCGGAACTATTCTTTTTGGAAAACAAAAACGTGGGCCACACTACTTTAGGCCCGTTCCCAATCAATCCGAAAATCGCGTTTTTCACATTTTCAACCGTTGACATGCATCTCTTTGGTTGGCTGGAGGGGGCGAAGCGGTGCGTAGCCATTCCTCTATTGCAGTATTACCATGGGCAAGGCCAAGAAGCTCCGCTCCATCAGCCACAAGAAGCGCGCGCCGCCCACGGGCGGTCCGTCCACGGCGGAGCTCGAGGAACTGCAGGCCATGGACTTCAGCACCATGGCGGCGGACGAGGCGCAGCTGTTCAAGGGCCTCGTGGACCTGCAGGGCGCCGTGCGCGAGGCCACGTGCGTGGCCATCGCCACCATGTTCGGCGACGTGGAGAGCGACGAGGCCGAGGCCCAGAGCCGCCGCAAGCTGCAGCGCATGGTAGACGCCGGTTTGCTCCGGAAGCTCATCCCGCGCGTCGTGGACCCGCTGCCGATGGTCCGGCAGCACGCGCTGGGGGCGCTGCGCAACATGAGCGTGACCGGCGGCCTGGAGCTGTGCGAGCTCATGACCTCGCAGAACGTCATTACGCCGCTGGTCAAGGTCATCACGGAGAACGCCTCGGACGCCGCGCTCTCCGGCGGCGCCGACCTGCGCGCCGTGCAGCTGCTGGAGCAGGCCGTGGCGCTGCTCGGCAACCTGTGCGAGAGCTGCCAGGCCGCCATCAACGAGCTGACGCAGGGCGAGCTGCTGCCGCCCATCTTCAAGATCGCGGCGCAGGCGCGCACCCACTCGGCGCTGCATCTCGAGACGCTCAAGCTGCTACTGCTCATCACGGAGGGCAACGCGCAGCTGAACGAGGTCATTGGTGCCAGCGCGAGCTACCAGCGGACGATCGGCGAGCTCATCCAGGCCCCGGCGGATCAGCTGTCGCTACAGGTGCGACTGGAGGCGGTGGGCATCGCCACGAACCTTGAGGCGATCATGCAGGTGGAGAGCAATGTGGCACGCATGGTGCCCGTGCTGGAGGCGGCGCTCGCGTACGACGCGGTGAACGTGGTGCACATGGCGCAGCAGGCGTCGGAGAATTACGCGCTCTCGCAGAAGTCGCTGCTGGAGGACGAGAACGTGGACGACGACACGCTGACGACTGCGGAGGAGCAGACGATCACGGCCGCGCAGCTCAAGGTCCGCACGTGGCGGGACAGTGTACACACGCTGACTCTGGCGCTGGAGCTGGTTGCGCAGCTGGCTGCGTCCGGAGACGAGAACGAAGACGAAGAGGAGTGGGCAAGTGACGACGAGGACGCGATGGAGGAGTATGCGGCGTCGCACATGGACACGGATGGAGCCATCGGTGCCGCTGGCAGCCTGGTGTCCAAGTCGCTGGAGACCAGCCGCGTGTTCCCTCTTTGCGTGGCCATTCTGCAGGGACTCGTGTCGATCCCGCAGCTTTCTTTAAAGACTATCGGTAAGTCTTCCAATGCTCGCTGTGCGTTGTGCGTGTTGCCTCGACTAACGTTTTTTCTTCTTCTTGTTATTAACAGCGAAGGACTTTGAGAAGATGCGTATTCGTGTCTGCAATGCGGTCAACAACCTTCTGCTGAGCGTGTCGTGGGAAGTACTAGGCGAGGAGGTAGTGCCCCAGATCTTCCGCAACCTGTGTGCGCTGTACGGACACCTCAACCGCGAGGCCGAGGCTGCGTCTGCCACCCCCACGAGTTTTACGCTTGAAAGCAGCGCTACGAACGACCTGGAGGTCGCCGTGACTGCGGCTATGCTGTCGGCCCTGCGTCGCAGCACCTCTGAGAACCGTCAGCTGGCTGTCGCCGCTGAGGATGCTCAGCTGATCCTGAAGTGCGCGGCTCAAGGACGCTCCGCTGAGTCTCGGCTGAACGCTATTGGTATGATCGGTTGTGTGGGCAAGCGCTGCTCCAGTCCGGCTGAAAAGGAGGCGGTTGGTCGTGCTCTGGCCTCCCGGCTGGACGACTCGAGCCTTGAAGTGGTGGCCGAGACACTCAACGCCATCTTTGACGTGTACGACGACGAGGAGTTCGACGACACTTTCCGCGCTCTTCACTTGTTGAGCGCACTCGAGCGCACGTCCAGTGCGCTGAAGGCTAAAGTTAAGGCGGAGCAGAAGCAGTTAGACCGTGCTCTCGTGGCCCACGTGAAGGAGACCCGGCTGAACCTGCTGCGCTTCATCAAGTACAAGAAGAAGCACCTGTAATCGCACCACCCGTAAGCTTTCATTTTCTTGTGTATTCCTGCGCGTCTCTCCATTTGCTTGCTTGTGTGTTGTGCTTCCTGCTCAGTAGTACGGGTCGATGGCGTCGTAAAGCTGGATTCGAGTGCAGCGATACCCAAGTCGGATGAGCCGCTGTGCAGCTCGGCCGGTGGAATAGTCTTTGGGCGGTTCGTCTCGCCAGTACGTGACTCCAGGCAGCAGCGGGCCGTTCAAGTGCCAGCGGATGCCAGTCTCAGCGAACACGTCGTCCAGGCAGCTCGGCAGCTTTTGTGTCTGGCTGGAGGAAGAGGTCGACGAAGTCTTCACCACAGCTGAGGACGCCAGCGTCGTGTTGCACACGCACTCAACCAAGCTTGGATACGTCACGGTCGACATTGTGGTGGTCGTCGTGGCGACGGTGGAGGTGACCGATGCCATCGATGCCAGTCGAGCAGCTGCGAAAGCGACCAAGATCCACAAGATGACGGATATCCCGTTGACGTGCATTGGCGTCGGTCGAGCTTCGTTTCAAGAGGCTGTTGTGGAGAGCCACGGCCGTAACGAACGGTCCCCCGACGACAGCTGTGGGGGGCACTTTGGTCATTCTCGATCGTTCACCATGCAGTTCACGCCGCAGCAACTTGTCGGGGCTGGGCGCTATGCGCCTAGTACGCGCATTGGCAACTGGAATGAAGACCTGATGCTGGAGGAGGCGAGGATGAAGGAGTTCACTCTGCGCAAGGCCCAAGGATCGTTGCTAGCCACGCACACGCTGAAGGCGGCGTTCCTGAACCAGAAGGTGCCTCGCTCTTTCGATCCTGAAGGACGCCTGCGCTTCAACCAAGCTGTCGCGCTGGGGCACCTCGAGTCGGACGCGTTGCTGGCGTGCAACATCTTCGAAGAGACCCCGTCGATCGGCTCGGACGAGTATCTCGTCACCGCCACGAGCTCGAGCCCTCCCGTGTCTCGCAACACGTTTCGCCTCATGTCGCCGCAAGCGTGGAAAGCTGCGGTGGCTCGAGGTGACGGCTTTGACTTTGACGCTCCGGGCGAACCGCTGCGCTACGATGATCCGTTCCTCGTCATGTGCAACGAGGCGCTACTTGCGGACGACAAGAGCGTTCTGCTCAAGCCTCCTCTGTTCCTCAAGTCCGGTCTGAAGACGGAACGGTCCATGAGCCCCATCACGTACAAGCAGCGCGTGTGGTTGAGTGCCGAGGCGGATAGCGGCGCTCTCTGGATCTGTGCCAAGGCGGACTTGGCTGGAACGGAGAAACTGCTCGCTGCTGGTCAACAAGTTGTGGCGGGGGATCGCATTTCCATCGTACACAAGATGACGGGACACGCGCTGCTTACGAGCAGTGGCAGCAAGCAGCCCACAGACTTTGGCGTGGAGCTGGAGGTTAGCACGCATTCCGCCAGAGGGACTGGGAAACGACACCACCTTGCAGCCGAGATTGAGGGCACCCGCACGCCTGATACTGAAGGACACCTCAACGTGGCTGCAAACACTTGGACGTTCGTGCTCGCTCGCTCGGCTCACGAAGCTCAAGATGATCGCCCGTTGCCTCAGTCTGCTAGTGCGGCGTCAGTTATCGAGGTGGTGCAGCGGTGCCTCGCTGCAGACAGCCTGTACACGTTCCGAGCGTTCCTTGCAGCTCTCACCCGTGCGGACACGAAAGGAACGGGTCATGTGAATCATGAGGAGGCCAAGTGGGTGATCCGTAAGCAGCACAGCGGTTTGCCCCTGCGCGATGAGCATCTCGACCTGCTTTTCGACAGCTTCGACGGACGTAAAGCTGGGTTCTTCCCGCTGGCTGACCTGCTCAAGGCGCTGCGTGTTCCAATCGCCGAAAGTCGCCGAGCGCTCCTGGACGCGGCGTATGACCGTCTAGTAGAGAAAACTCCTGATGGAAAACTCACACTCGCTGCCATTTGCGCCGCCTATGACCCAGCGATCGATTCGCGAGTTGGAGCGCAGCAACTTTCGATGAGTGAGGCAGCCACCGCGTACAAGAACCTCTGGCCGAACCAGGTTCGTGAGCTGACAATGATGTGCACACTGATTGGAAATACTTGCTAAACTTTTCGATGTTGTGGTATGTTTTGGAACAGAATCCGACTGCTCCAGTCTCGCGCCGAGATTTTATCGACGTGTACTCGGACATCTCGATGGTGGTGGCTCACGACGCGCACTTCGAGCAACTTCTTGCTGAGAGCTGGAGATAAAAACTTCGCACGATGCCCGTCTGCTCTGCTTTTAATCTCGCACAATAACAGAGCGTACTACGAGGGCTAAGCAATGCATTTGTGTCTCATTATCTCGCCAAAGCGTCTGTGTTTACCAAGTGCGAGTTCGTTGCATACCCTTCATGTTTGACTCGATCTTCTTCAGAAGGAGCATCGTGGCCTCGCACTTGCGCTGCATCTCGTCGCCCCATGCAGCACTTGCGCCTCCCGTGTCTGTCGTTGGGTCGAATGCAGCAGTTGGGACGCTGGGTGGGTCACTTTTTGACTGTGCACGGGGGAATGGGCTGTGCTTTCCCGCGCCGGAGAGAGCAACAACCATTGGACGTCCACTCGACACCATGCCGAAGCTTGATACTCGTCGGGTAGCGTGCTGTCTTCGCTGCTCAAGAACGCGAATTCGGCGGTAGTACATTTTCTTCAGCCGCATCATGTCGACAAAGGTAGCTCCAAGTGCTGCTGTGATGACTTCTACGTGCTTGGAGAATGCATTGAGCGGGTCTCCGTCCGTATTGTATTTAATGATCTGCTTGAGACTTTTTTTAAAGCGGGAGGAGTACAGCTTCGTCTTCACCTCGTTCGGTAGACGCTGTTGATCACATACGAGTTAGCAGAGCAGGTAAAAAATAAAAGTGTGTACGTCGTTCGAGAGCGCTTACGTACGTCAGACAGCGGGCGATAGAAGATGTTAGTGCCTCGCTCTTGGTGCCAGATTAACGAATGTTTGTACGATTTGTTGTAGCGAAAGATAGCCTGTACCGCCAAGACGGCGCTGATGTCCTTCTTGTTGCACAGCTCCATTCGGTAGAGGAACGCGTGGACTCGCGCTTCCATTGTGGAGAAGGAAAACTTCTTAATGAAAATGGAGAAAAACATTGCGTCCAGCATCACTGCCATGCACGCAGTGGTGGAAATAATGGCTCGACCGCGTCCTGTTTTCGGGGATACATCTCCATACCTACGCGTAGTGTTGAAAACATGACCGCGATATTCGTCAACATTGAGCAATCCATAGGCTTCGGGATATACAAAAATGACTTACCCAATGGAGAGAAACGTCATGAAGATCATCCAAAGCGAATCGGATATATACAACTCGTAGCAGATCGCATCTTCACTCCGCACAACTTCAGCTTCATCGTTCTCCCACGAGCAGTGACCTTTAATAGTCTCCATAACATGAAGCAGGTAGGCTACTGTCGTCCCCAGCACGACGTAGAACGTTATGAGCTTGATGAGGGGCGTATCGTCGAGCACTTTCTTGATCACGAACTGTCTGTAGCTGAATTCTGCGCATTTGGTTGAATACATGTACGTCATTCATTGCAGGTTTTAGTGAACAGAGAGATAAGCACACACACTTACCGAGGTTACCACTGAAGCTAGCCACCTTTTCCTTCTGCTGGATCGGGTACGGGTAGTAGAGCCACTGCCCCCAGCTCGTAGTGCGTAAGAACACTGAGATGCTCAGCACCACAAATGTGTCACCGCGTACGGCTGGGAAGAAAGTTTCGAGAAAGGGGTATGGCAAGATGGCCGTGTATGCTAGCTCCAGTCCGTAGTGAAGGCTACACTCCTAAATAACAAGTGAACAGATGAACATAAGGCTTCCGTACACCAGCACATTTGCTGTCAACCTCGACAGACCCACCAGTTTGCTACGAATTGTTGGTCGTTTATGACACTTCGTCTTGAAAAGTTGACTGCAGCGGATGAACAGCCGTACCAGGCCCAGGACTGCCATAATAACTCTGATCGCGTTCGCAGCGACAAACGTGCTGTCAGGAAGTGTGTCAATGCAACCGGGTCGCTGTGCGCACTCGCGTTTTTCTCGCTGTTGATGTTTTTATCAATGGAAAAAAGAAACAGGTAAGTTAAATGGAAAAACAAAGAAATGGTGACAACCTTCCTAGGAGCTACTCACCCAATATGAAGAACGGTATGACCATTGCAGCTGTGCTATCGACAGGAACATGATGGCAAACTCGAGCGTCGCGACTTTGAGGTCGTTGTTGAAGACAAGTCGCTTCTGGTAGTTTCGGATAACAGAGTTGCGCTGCATAAAGTAGGACCAGCCTTTCTTGTTGTCCTCAGTCAGTGGAAGAGGAACTTGTTCATCCTGCTGGTCTTCAGGATCGTCACGGACATTACTCTGGTGCCGGAGATCGTTCACTTTGCTGTTGTCTAGAGGAGCCACGCTACTGCTTGAACGCAGTGACCGCTCCGACCCGCGCGCATTCATCCCTCGGTTCATCCAGAGTCTTAGTGAACCCCCAAGCTGATGTTTCGAGCCCGTTTCGACCACTAATTCGGGGCCGCCAATTCATTTCTTGCGATTATTTCTACACTCCAGTACACTACAATTGATTCTGCTCTTTTGTGTGTGCTAATCACTCAAGTTCCTATTGCTCCGTGACTTTCACCAGCGAACATGACGCGGGGCTTGGAGCGCTTGGCGAATAATTGGACACCGACGTTGAGCTCTTCACGGAATATGAGCGCGTTAACCGACCGGTGGATGAGGACGGCCGCACGGAATTGGTTCAGTCTGTGAACCGAGACGTCGTTCTTGCGAATGTTCCGTCCTGCCAAGTACTTCCGCCACCGCTGCTCCAGATTGAGCGACTTGGGCAATGCTTCGAGTTGCTGGTCGCTTAGCTGCATGTGGTCGACGATGTTAATAATGACAATAATGAGTCTTCTTCATTCTTCGAAGTACAAGACAGCAGACTCACCTCGTCAATGACAAACTTCCCCACTCGTCGAGCAACATCGTTGAAAAACACCTTGTTACCCCGAAATATCGGCACATCGAGGTAAGCTGCAAGAGGCAGACAGTTAGATGTGGGAATGATGAAAAGCTCAGCGGAAGCGCTAACCTTACCCACAAATTCCTGGATATCTTTTGATGCAGGCCTGAGATTATCCCCCAATCCCATCGGAGGTTCGATTGAGGCAAGAAATGAAGGTAGCAAGTGCCATTCGAGGAACCCAGTTGCCTCAGGATCGAATGCAGCCCACTTGCTCACAAACGCTTCGTACTACACATACACAAGCAAACGCTAAGCTTTCCAGTGAAAATCTCTGAAAAAACATTGCGTAGTGGGAACGTACGTGTTGAGGAAGCAAGACACCATCGTCACGGTCTTTCTCTTTCGCGAACCCCTCCAAGATCACTGCGATGAAGATGTTCAACAGGATGAACGTCACAAGTAACGTGAAGCTGTAGAGATAGGCAAAAGCTACAGGAGAGCCACACCCATTGAGCGGCACACAGTCTACTTCACTGCTGATGCCACACGAGTTGGGGTCGTAGGCTGGGTCAGACACACATTCTTCTTGATTCGCAAGCTCGTACATCATGTCATTCCACCTTTCGCCGGTAGCGCAGCGAACCTAGTGATAAAATCAATGTGATACATGTTAATTGGGACGCATTCAAAAATGCACCGGCAGGTAGTAAATTCTTAATCTTACCAGTGTGATCATCGCCCCAAGTATTGACTGGAAATTCGCCGTCGAAGTAATGAGTTCGCCAAACTTTATTTTCGCGAACAACTGGACCCCCATTGCAGCGTAAACAAAGAAGACAAGGAACAGGAGTCCACCAATATTCGCAAGAGACGGTAGTGTTATCAGCAATGTGTTGAAAAGTTGGCGCAGGGTAGGCATCGAGTGCACCAACCGGAATAAGCGCCCCACACGGAAGCTTCGCACGGTGGATGCCGCAGTTCCAACGGAACTCCCACCAAACATTTGGTATATGACGCCAAAGAGAGTTCCTAGTACAATAGTGAAGTCGAAAACATTCCACGGCTCTTTCCAGTAGTACTTGCCCAAGCCAATGATCTTGACAACGGCTTCAAGCGCAAAAATGGCCGAGAAAAAGTAGTTGAGGTAGTTTAAACCCGTTTCGTAAAGATCTTCTTCTCCAAAGTAGTCCATTGCCATGAACACGGTATTTAACAGCACGCAGCCCATGATTGAGACTTCTAGCATGGGGTTTAGTGCTATGCGGAACAGCACACGTCGCGTCGTATCCAGCGGGGTTTTCATCTTTCGTAGAGGCCGGAGGTTTAGCATCGCGTCATTGATATTCAGCCATTCACGCTGTATGTGCGATAACAGGTAGGTTCCATCCAGTCTCTCTTTCATGTTGTTGAAGTTCTCGATCACAACACCCACGAAGAGCTGCATGACGAAGAAAGTGCCCACTAAGATGAAGGCGATGAAGAAAAATGTCCACTGCTCGCGATAGTTTGGCATTGGCTGCATGTCAATATCCGTTGCGTCAACACTGGCGAGCATGATGGTGACCCAGCCTTCCGTCGTAGTAATCTCAAAGAACGTCTGAATACCATGAACCACGTTGTCAAAGTTTTGCGGGATAGTTTTAGTCCAAGTTGCGCCCAAGAGGTTGCAGATAGCATGGGATGTCAAAGTCGCATCGCTAGAAAATACGCTTTCCAGAGCTTCAGCGGAAGCGTTGCTAAACCAGTCCTGCTCTGTCATGGTCAAATTCGTCCAAGCTCGCGGCGAGACGATAAGCGCTTGCTGGAGTGCAGTCAAGCCATCAAACACGTCGCCCTGGCAGCTGTAAAACTTGCCCTTCAAGTTGTTGACGGCTAAGATGCTAAAAATCATGAAGACCAACAAACAAACCATGATCACGTTCACAATCTGCGGGATGGAGGCGATCAGAGAGCTCACCACAAGCTTCAGGCCAGGGTTACGATTGATCATTCGGAGAGGACGAAGAGCCCGAAAGGTCCGTAGTGTTTTCACGAACTTGAACTGAGAGCTCCCCTGGAACATGAAGAACGCGGCAGTGGCCGTGATGACGAAGTCCATAATATTCCAACTGTTGCGGAGATAGGCGCCTTTGTGCAGGATGAATCCGTACGCAATGATCTTGATCACTACTTCGGCCATGAACAACACCGTCAAAGCCGAGTCAAACCACGACAGAATGTTGGCGAGCAGGCTGTCCGGGGGGCTAAGCGGGTTGTCGATGGCTAGCTCAATCGTGCTGATAATGATCAGCGCCAACGACAAGTTGTCAAATTGAGGGTGTAGGAGAATCCGCATGGCCGTCTTCCGAATCGGATTGTCGAGCGCTAGGACAAACAGGGAGCGATGACCTTGTAGTCGATTCTTAAGAAACGAAGAACTTTGGCGACGCGAGGATACTGGAAGGTGGTCATTGAAGATGTTGGAAGTGGTTGTAATTGCCTCACGACGACTGCGTCCGGCTGTAAGATAACTACGGCTTCGTGTGCGATCCTCGGTTTCCTGAGTACTTGAGCGATATTCCAGATCCCGCCGAGATGAAAGCTCACGACGCGAGGACGGGTGCGTCGGCGCAACTCGAGATTTACGTTTCAGCGCCTCGCGTTCGGTATCTCGCTCCTCATCATTGGACTCATCAAAATTCCCAAGCAAGATCGCTAGAAACAAGTTGAGCACAATGAAATTGCCCAGCACGACGAGAGATACGAAGTATAACACTGCAGACCAACCGGAAGACCGCCACCCGTCCATCATTACAGCATTCCAGTTTTCGCCTGTGAGAATCTAGATTTTCCGACCAACATGAATGAATTAGTTGTACTCGCCTCACCACTACGCGGAAAAATAAGCAGCACTCACCTGAAATACAGTAACCACCGACCACAGCATCGTGTCGAAATTTGCCCTCGGGATGTAAGCAGCCTCCTGCTTCCGATCAACGGGGTGGCCGTATTCATCAAACCGAAACTGGTTCGCGAATGTTTGCATCCCGATTAGCGCGTAGATGTAGAGAAACAGCAGGAACAACACGCTGAAGTTGCCAACTTCTTGCAGAGTGCTAATCATCGTCGTCAATAGCTTCTGGAGCGAAGGCCACGAACTGCAGAAAAACAACAACGTTAAACCGCATTAGAGCACAAATGCAGGTATCATTCCTATTCTAAACGTACCGTCCGAGTTTGAACAACGCAAACAGTCGAAAAGATCTTAGGCCCGAGAACGAAGTTGTCGTCGCCGACGTGCCTTGTTGATGAATAAATGCCGGCGGGGAAAATATCATCTCCACTGTACTCACGACGACAACCATGGCATCAAATAGGTTGTATCGATCCTCGAGCCAACTCTTCCAGCCCAACCCAATAATTTTCAGAAGAGCTTCGAAGAAAAAGGCAAGCGTGAGAGCAAAATTAATCTTCTCCACCGTCTCGTTGAGTTTATGATCAATTGGGTATTGATCCAGCGACAGAATGATTGTGTTGAGCAAGATCAAGACCGTCTGGACCACATTGAATATCCAATGATTCACGATGGCCCCAAAAAGTATCTGCACACGTGAGTTCAACACCCGATCATTGGCAGCTTGGACTGCCCGCAGCGCAAGTGTAGCCGCCTTCGTTTTCTTCAGTGCTTTTCTTTCCTCAGCTTCAAGGAACGAGGCTTCCGAGAAGTTATCCCAAATGACTGCCAGGGTCAAGTTCAGCATGAAAAAGGAGCCAAAGATGATGAATGAGACAAAGTAAACAACAGCAACCGTGCCGTATCCTGCGTCTTGGAGCATATACATAATGTCACTCCTGCAATTGGCAGGCAGGATTCAAAATGCATCAGTTTACAGTATTTCATATTTTCTCGGGGTAAACAGAATCCGCACACGTTGAAACGTACCAGCCTTCACGTGTAATGCACTGGAAAATCGCTAACGAAGCCGATCCGATGTTATCGAAATGCAGGAAGCCCCAATTCAAATCAGCGGTATACGTTGAGCTGTCAAGAATGCGTTGAACGATTAACGAATCGGGGTGGGTGAACCGAAAGTTCCCGAAGGCATCATAATCGGATCCACAAGTCTAATGCACAGCATACATTTACAAACGCAACACAAGCTTCGTGTAAGCCTTGGACTCCAATCAATAACGACAATTTCCGACCACCTGCGTACCTGTCCATCTGGACACTGCCGAAACTGCTCGTCACCAAGAGAGCAAGTCCGAGCTGGGGATTCCTCGGCCACAGGCCAAAAGCAAATCTGTGGGGTTCTCCACGGAGAAGTATCATGCGACCAAGATCCATTCGACAGCGGGATCTGTTCGTTGTACTCGTCAACACAAGGGAAAAGCGCATCATTTGCTAGTACCGTGACCTTGTATTCGCCAAAATCGGCGAACTTGATGTTTGGGTCCAAACGCAGAGGAAAGGGTGTGAGGCGGCAGCGAGGATGAAGCACACCGCTCCATAGCTGAACTCCGATTACCCCATACAGGAAGAACAGAAAACAGAGGAATGCTACCACAGTGAGTAGCTCTGGAATGGACTTGAGCAGTGCTGTCACCAGTTTTTTCATGCCTGAAACATCGTGAAAGTTAGCTGGTGTCGTGAGCCAAGTCGCACAAATTTGCGCTTACCGGCGACAGCGTTCAAACTTCGTAATGGTCGCAACACGCGAAAAATCCGAAGCATCGATACATTGGGAATCCCCGGGATAACGGCTAAAATGCTGTAGACACCATCGAAGCACCGTTAGAACAGCAGCGTACAGATACCAGCAGACTAGCGTTCTTCACGTACCCGATAAACACCACGACGAAGTCCATCCAGTTCCATGGATCCATCAAATACGCTCCTTGTTCGCCGAACAAGCCCATCGCCACGATCTTCATGGTGCACTCCACCGCGAAAAGGATGGTAAATATCCGATCGGCCGAGTTCACGATAGCATTTCTGATCGATTGCGAGCTGTCCAGGTCTCCTTGGGCATCCACTTTGCTGTAGTCGGCGATCGCTAGGATGACCGAATTTGCTAGAATTAAACAGAGGATAAACTGGTCGAAGCGCTTCCACGTGATGCACCATATCAAAGCCTGTCGGAAGCGGCTGCTCTCGTGGAAAACACCAAGCGAGCACGGCGAGAACTGCAGTAGCAGCAGCAGTGAGTAAGAGGAGTAAATCCCGTGATAAAATGATTTTTTTTCTCGTGCTGTTTACCAAGAAACGCTTTCGGTGAGCGAAAAAGTTGTAGCGGTCCGCGATGTCGCTCGAACCGTCGTCTCCAGGGTAGCACCCGGGCTGGCACCACACGCAGAGAGAAAAAAAAGTATTAGTGCTCCTGGCAATGTATGATAGATAACTTGGCAATGGGTACACACACAGCTGCATTGATGAGGGCCTGGATGATGTCGTTGCTGTTGTCGGTCTCCACTTTGGGCCTCCCGGTGGCAGTTGTGGCCCTCGCCTGCGCCAACTTGTGCGAGCGCTGCGTGTCCAAGTGGAATTTCTGCAGTAGCAGCCCCGTCGTAGTGGCTTGCATCGACTTGCTCCGGTGTCGCAGGGTCTCGGAGCCCATGGCGGGCGGCACTCGATGCTTGGCGTCCGTTGGGTAAGGCGCACTGCATCTTGAAGTGCAACCACCCCACCGGTATATACCAGTATGTACCGGTACGTTGTCAATCAGCCAATCACCGCAATTCACGTGGCGTACCCATCCGTACAAGTATCTTGTGCAGCCATTATCGCACTTGAGCTCTTCAAAGCAAGCGACACCTAGGACGATGCGAGGGCTGACGCTGCTGCTGTGCGCGGGCGCGGCGAGCTTGCTGGCCGGCGTGCAGGGCATGTACTCGAGCGAGGACAGCGTGAAGGTTCTGGACCCGGAGAGCTTCCGCGAGCAGGTGCAGCAAGACGCGGGCGTGTGGCTCGTGGAGTTCTACGCGCCGTGGTGCGGCCACTGCAAGGAGCTGGCGCCCGAGTACAAGAAGGCGGCCAAGGCGCTGGAGGGCGTCGTGAACGTGGCGGCCATCGACTGCCAGGAGCACGAGGACTTCGTGAACGAGTTCGCGGTGCGCGGCTTCCCCACCATCAAGATCTTCGGCGAGAACAAGGCCAAGCCCACGACCTTCGACGGCGAGCGCACGGCCAAGGGCTTCGTGGACGCCGCGCTCACAGCCTCGCGTCGCGTGGTCAAGGCGCGTCTGTCGGACGGCACCGAGAAGAAGAAGCGGAAGCCCAAGCCGCAGCCCAAGAAGAAGTCGCCCAGCGGCAAGAGCAGCGTCATCACGCTCACGGACGACACGTTCGACGAGATGGTGCTCAACAGCGGAGACGTCTGGCTCGTGGAGTTCTACGCCCCGTGGTGCGGCCACTGCAAGGCCCTGGCCCCGGAGTACGAGCAGGCCGCGGCGGACCTGAAGGGATCCGTGAAACTTGCCGCACTTGAAGCCACGGCCAATGAGCTGAAGGCTTCGGAGTACGGCATCCAGGGATTCCCGACTATTAAGGTGTTCGGACCGAACGCAATGGGGCCCAAGGACGCTGATGACTATCAGGGCGAGCGCACGGCTTCGGCTATCACGGAGTTCGGTCTTGCAGCGCTGGATGTCATGGGCGGCGGTCTGCGCATCAAGGAGCTCGTCTCGGCTGACGCAGTGACCGACTTCTGCGAAGGCAAGTCCAGCTGCATCATTAGCGTGTTGCCCCACATCACCGAAGGTGGTAAGAGCGCGCGTGAAAGCTACATTAACACGCTCGAGGAGGCCGCGAAGCTGGTGCGTGGCAAGCCGTTCAAGTTCGGATGGATGCAGGGTGGCGACCAGCTTGACTTTGAGAACCGCTTCGAGCTGACGTTCGGATATCCGTCACTGGTGGCTATCAACTTGGACCGCAAGCGCTACGTGGTGCAGCGCGGTGCCTTCACAGCGGAAGCGATCGGAGAGTTCTTGCAGGGCGTCATCCAGGGCCGCGAGTCGACGGTTGGCTTCGAGGAGCTGCCGGAGATTAAGACGGTCAAGCCGTGGGATGGCAAGGACGTGCAGCTGGACGAGATTGAAGAGGACGACGAGGACGACGACATCATGAACGAAATCCTGGGCAACGCCGCTGCTGAGAAGGATGAGCTTTAAGATCCAACTGCATCATAGAAGATCGTAACGTGCGTGATAAGCGCCATTCACACAATCTGAAGCTTTGGTTGCAGTGATTTATTACCCGCTTCGAGGTGAGCATTAGCTTGGTAAAATCACAACGTCAGCGGCATCTTCTCTATCGTATGCTGCTCTGACCTGGCATTCAGTGCTGCAGTAGAATGACAGGCAACAGGTGGGTATTTGCGAAAACGTCGCAACGTCTCCATGCCATCGGTCTTGATCGACCTGGGCATTACATCTTGTACTATACTAAGTCCTTCAGAAGTAATTTACAAGCGAGCTTCTCATGGTCGAGGATAGCAAGTGTGGCATCTATGACCTCGCGAAGCTGCGACTCGGCGATTGAATCAGGCGATAGGTGCTCGAACATGCTGCACAGAGCAATGGAGAATGAGGCCAGGATACCCCCG
>LGTU01000230.1:0-63672 GCA_001314425.1 Phytophthora pluvialis
TGTTGGTGCTGGAAGTGCTGCAGTCGACACGGCGGTAGGCTCCTCGAGCTCCACCGGATCAGTAGGCTCCGCCTCCACGTCCACCGACTCGACCATGTCGGTGACGGGCTCGTCTTCGCACTCATCGACTACGGTGTCGTCGTCCACGGGCGACTCGAGCAGCTCGACGGCGGCGTCCGCTTCAGCGAGTGCGTCGGGCTCGAGCGGCGCGTCTCAGCTCACCATGGGCGCTGCTGCCGCCACCGTCATGACCGTGGGCGCGTATTTCCTGTAAGCAGAGAACTTGATTGCAGTAGCTAGTGTACTTTGCCTTGTTGTAGATTAGTGTCCAAACAATACAACCAGCTATTCCACCCTGAGTTGAAGTGCACATATCCCTTCTAAATCGATATGGCTACACTAAATAGCTTCTGCCACACCAATTTTACACACTGTTTCCGCGCCCTCCAAGCGCCCAGTTCCAAAGCCCCATCAGCCGCATGAGCGCTCTCTTCCCGGCACCCGTGCGCGCGTACACGACCTTCTCGGACGCCGCGCCGTCACCCGCGCCTGCCTCTGCGTCTTCCCAGCGAGCCCCCGCCGCGCAAATCCCGCGCTACCCGCTCCGCGTCAAGCAGCAGTTCGTGCCGCGCCGCAATGAGGACTTCGGAGACGGCGGCGCGTTCCCGGAGCTCCACGTTGCCCAATTTCCGCTGGGAATGGGTAAAAAGGTTGGAAATGGGTCACATGCTAAAAATAGCAGCGGCACCCTAGCCCTCCAAGTACGTGGCGAGGATGGCACAGTGAGCTACGATGCCATTGTGACCCAGCAGCACCGAGACAAAACCAAGGTGTACACCAAGTTCCGCGACATCGTGGAGAAGGATGGGGACCCGGCGGCCTTAGCGCTGCCCAACAGAGACGAGGAGGTGGAGACGGCCAGTCGCACTAGAGACGCCCTGCAAGCTCTGGTGCAGGGCAAAGTGGCCAGCTCCCTACCGACCAATGTGGGGCGGCAGAAGAGCGCCAAGGAGACGGCCAAGTACATTCGCTACACCCCCAATGACCAGGGTACGTCGGGCGCTCCCAAGCAGCGGATTATCCGCATGGTGGAGGTGGCGAAAGACCCCATGGAGCCGCCAAAGTTCCAGCATACGAAGGCCGTGCATGGCCCGCCCTCCCCGCCCGTGCCGGTGCTGCACTCGCCGCCGAGGAAACTCACGGTGGCAGATCAGCAGTCGTGGAAGATCCCGCCGTGTATCTCCAACTGGAAGAACTCGAAGGGTTTTACGATTGCGCTGGATAAACGTCTTGCGGCGGATGGACGAGGACTGCAACAGGTTACGGTGAATGACAACTTTGCCAGCTTGTCAGAGGCGCTGGCCATCGCGGAGCGGAAGGCCAGAGAGGAGGTGAACATGCGTGCACAGGTGCAGAAGAGGTTGGCCATGAAGCAGAAGGAGCAGAAGGAGAATGAACTGCGTGAGCTGGCCTCGAAGGCGCGTATGGAGCGTGCGGGTATTCGCGCCGATAGTGGCGACGAGGAGGACGACCGCAGACGTCGCCGCTCTTCGAGCGCTGACAGTGGTCGTCGGCGCCGGGACAGTGATGATGAGGGAGGTGACAGTGACGCCGAAGGACGGCGGGAGCGTGACCGCATCCGTCGTGAGCGTAAGAAAGAGCGCGAACGTGAAATGCGCATGGAGAAACTGGGTAAGAAGGGCAAACTTGCACGCGACGAAGACCGTGATGTCTCCGAGAAGATTGCCCTTGGCCAACTCCAGGGTGGCGGCAGAGCTGGTGGTAGCGATGGCTTGTTCGACTCGCGTCTGTTTAACCAGTCGCAGGGCATCAGCGCAGGTTTTGGCCAGGAGGACGAGTACAACGTTTACTCGAAGCCAATGGTGGACCGCGGCAAAGCTAGCGTGTACCGCCCCAAGGGTGATGACGGCGCTATTGATGCTGATAAGGACTACGAGGAGCTGAAGGGAGGCCACCAGAAGCGTTTTAAGGCCGACAAACAGTTCCGTGGCACAGAGGCTGTCGCAGGTCGCGATGGACCCGTGCAGTTCTCATACGACAATGCCAAGGACGAGGACAATGAAGACGCGAACAAGTCGCGTGCTCCTGACACTCGCCGTGGTGATGCGCGTCGTCCGCCTTCAGGTTCTCCTCCGCGGAAGGCTCGTTCTCCGTCGGTATCACCTCCTCGTGGGCGTTCGCCGTCAGCTTCTCCGCCTCGCTCCCGCGGTCGTGGCCGGTCTCCTTCAGGCTCGCCACCTCGTCGTGGTCGCTCTCCTTCGGGCTCACCGCTGCGTTCAAGAGGTCGTGGCCGCTCACGGTCTGGATCACCGCCTCGCTCGCGTGGACGGGGCCGTTCTCCGTCACCATTCCATGGCCCCGATCGTTCGGCACCGCGTGGGCGTAAGCGGTCACCTTCACGTTCCCCTCCGTATTCTCGGGAGCGTGGTCGTCCGCGTGCGCGTTCGCGCTCTCCCTCGTATTCGCGTGGTCGCTGCAATCGTCGGCGCTCGCCGTCTTACTCCCGATCTCGACGACCCGCTTCCCGCTCTCGCTCTCGCTCTCGCAGCAGAGACGGTGACCGCAAAGGCCGCCGCCGTTCTCCCAGTGAAGATAGCGAAGACGACCCGTTCGGATTGGACCAGTTCTTGACTGACGCTCGGAAGGGGGCCGATGATAAGCGCCGTTCACCTGCTCGCGACCGTCGCCGCCGCTAAGGTGAAATGAGATCCGACTGTGAAAAAAAACACACACACACACACACACACAGACTGCAGGCGTGGAGTTGACTTGTGGCGGAGAGCACTGATTCAAGAGGCAATAATCCGGTAACATGCTACGCTAGCGCGGTCTGCACGTGTAATACATGCACTTTACTGATTGACTTGGTCTGTTGTATGTACAGATTGCCTGTGACTGGGAAACAAAGCTCGCATTTGATGAACTGAACCGGGTTGTATTCTTCTGCATTATTTCACAGAGGCAGGCAAACTGGAGACGAAGCTAGAACCGACAACAACTTCGCTCACTCAACGTGTCAAACTTGCGCGATAGTTTACAGGAAGTAGACGCCAACGGCCATGACGGTGACAGCAGCAGTGCCCATGGTGAGCTGGTAGGCACCGCTCGAGCCCGAAGCGCTGGCAGAAGCAGAGGCTGCCGTTGAGCTGTTGGAATCACCCGTGGACGACGACGCCGCGGCCGTCGAGCCCAGAGACGAGTCCGTCGTCGATGTGGTCGAGTCGCTGGAGCCAACTGATCCAGTTGAGCTCGAGGAGCCCACTGAGGTGTCGACTGCAGCGCTTCCAGCGCCGACAGTAGCGGTAGTACCAGTTCCCGAGGCCGCTGTGGCGGTGCCAGACACAGGCGCAGTCGTCGCGGTGTTAGCTGCATCCATAGTAGAAGGTGTAGTCGTGGTCGTGCCGGTTGTCGAAGCCGCCGTAGTGGTGGTGGCAGCCTGGCCGGAGACGCCAGCAACGGCGAGAGCGGCGATGGCGAGAACCTGAAAGAACTTCATGGTAGTAGGTGAGTTGAAGAGTGGAGTGGGGGAGACTTGGGCTCTTGGAATCGGAAATGAGAATGAGAAGCTTTCGGCTTTGCGAGTTGAGTCGGAGATCGAGGAGGGAGAGGCGTGCAGTTGTCTCTCTCTGTTGCTGGTTTACCATGCGACCACCTGCCTTGTGGAGATGTGGCTCAACCATGTGAGTCTCAAATGGTCAGTCTGCTGTTCCCTGGAAATGCTGTTTCTACGAATAAAAATACAATCTGCTGTGACGATGACCAACCAGGCTTGAGAAGGGGGTGCGCGGTGGTGTATTCGCAGGTGGGTTCCTTCTTGCAACTCTGCAACAATGCACGACTAATATCACGCGTTGGATCAACTAACCGCTTCGGTCCCAAGCCTAACAAGGTTTGGAAAGCGAGGTGAGACTTGATGACCTACGCGCGCTTAACCTTCGAGCCCTTCGTCTTGGTAATCGTCGACTTCTTGACCGTCATCTTCTTTGCCGTCTCTACGTGGATGATATCGGGTATCTCACTCTTGCGAGTTGTCTTCGATCGGGTGACTCTGTCACTGACACCATTTCCTTGCAGTGCGTGCTCAACGTATGGCACGTCCCCATCGGGGAAGCCCGAGATGTGGGGGAAGTTGATGAGGTATCCCTCACTCACGTTGAAGTGGGTCATGTAGAACTTGAGCTGCTTCTTGTGCTCCGACTTGAGGCCCGCCACGGCTTTAAGCTCAAGGATCACCGGTTTGTCCAGTTTCAAGTACAGATCCACGCGTCGAGTGGCGATCCGTTGGCCCTTGTACTCGAGTGGGATCTCAACCTCGGAGAACACCGTTACCCCTCGATCTTTGAGCTCCTGAGCCAGAGCTCGTTGGTACGTGGCCTCGAGGTTGTACGGGCCGAGGACGCGGAAAACCTCATTGCAAATGGCTGGCAATTCCTCTTTGAGTTGACTGGAGCTCGTGATGCTGGCCAGGCCCTCGGTCGACGAGTCTCTTGCCTCTCCGAACGAAATCTTGTGCAGATTCTCAGCGAGTTCCGCGACGGCATCGCGTGTGTTGGTCTCAGCGTCTCGTTCGTGTTCTTCCTGATTGTTGCCTCGGTCTTCGGATGGTGGCAAAATGTCACTTGCCTTGGCAGCACTGGCCTCGTCCTGCTCGCGCGTCTTGCTTCGGGTGTTCATCTTGATGCGAAATCTGTTCAGATGAACCCTTTCGATCTTGTGGTGGCAGTTCACTTCGATACAAATTCCAAGTCATTGTGGGTTGACAAAATTTGCCAAATGTTGGCAACTTCATCTAACGTGCCCGCCACTGAAAAACGAAAGCGACGATAGTGACGCCACGATCATGATCATGCATATCTTCCTGCTCGTCATCTTCTCCAGACAATGGAATCCTTTGAACAGGATTAACACGTGTCCACTTCCCAAACTTGCGGTCCAGCACTCCAGCCCGATCATGGGTCTTCACTACTAAGTACGTGTACCTCGTCCTGCTGGCTGCAGCGACTCTCGTCACAACTGTTGGTGGTGCTACATCGTCCACACCCGACTTCCCGATTTTGGCCCGCTCACTCACTGAGGACCAGTTGATGCACCCGTTGTCAGCACGCTGAGTGAAGAGAATGAGGAGAGGGTGGCGCCCCCCAGCTCAACCGTCGAGAAGATTAAAGGCTTGGTGACGCCTCGGGTAATCCCGCAGAACACACTTGACAAGTGGGTGGGGAAACGGAAACCCGTTGACATGGTCTTTGCCCGCTTGCAGCTCAGTACGGCAGGGGACAAGCTGCTCGAACATCCATTGTTCACTACTTGGACCAAGTATGTGGATGACTTTAACGCCAAGCACAACGGAGATGCAGGCGCAGTTGGCAGAATGCTACGGTCTAGTAAATATTCTCGAAGAGGCAAAGCGAGTCCCAAGTACGGAGAAAATTGCCAGCAAATTGCAAGACGACCAGTTCCGGTCTTGGTATGGTAGTCCGGATAATGTGTTCATCGCGTTTCGATCGCACCTGGACGGAGACAATATTCTGGAGAGCCCGCTCATCTCGGTGTTGACCAATTTCATCAAGTTCTACAATGGAAAACACCCCGAGAAAAACGTACGTTTATTTTCAACGTTAAAGAAATTCAACGATGATGAGGGCATGGCCAAGATAATCGAGGCAGCTATGAAGACTCCGAGTACGAGGGATCTCGCGCAGAAGCTGCAGACTGAGCAGATCCAGCGCTGGATCAGCGACAAGTTGGTTCTGTACGAAGTTTTCGAGCTGCTAAAAATTCAAGAGAGACGTGGTAACCTTCTTGCCAGCCCGCTGTTGAGCACGTGGACCCGTTATCTGGACACCTACAACAAGCAAAACCAGGAAATCCTCTCTGTATTGGACGCTGAGGTATACCTACAAGGAAAGGGGTACCGTACAAGTGATTGATGCGGCTCTGAAGGCCCCAAACACGGTGAATCTTGGCAGAAAGTTGGAAGCAGCTCAGTCTGAGGAATGGCTAAAGATGAGAGAAACCCCAGACTACGTATTCCGTATCTTACGACTCGACAGGCAGGATGACCTTTTCAGCGCTCCCCAGTTCAACTCTTGGATCAAGTACTCGGATGATTTCCAGAGCAAGTACTCCAAACCGACTATGATCTCGACGCTACGGACCTCCTTTGGTGATTTATCTCTGGCAAAAAATCCAAGCAGCAAGAAATAGCCCGGGTACGGAGAGCGCATCAGCGAGGACTTGTTCAAGCTTTGGGCGGACAAGTATACCCCGGAAAAAATGTTCACGCGTCTCAGACTCCACAAGGAGGATGACAAGCTTCTTGAAAGCCCGCTATTCAGCTTTTGGTCGAGGTACGTTGATGATTACAGCAAAGTGAGAGCAGAAAGCCAAATGACGGTGATCTCAGCATTGACACACAATTTCAACGACGATATTTTGCTGAGAATCCTCGACACAGCGAAAAATGTACCGAGGACGGAGAAGCTCGCCACCAAATTGCTAGTTGACCTATTTCAGCATTGGCTGTCCATTGGGAACACCCCCGTCCATGCCTTCAGGGCGATGATACTAAGCAGGGAAGCGGACAACTTCCTCACAGTCCCCCAGTTGAACACTTGGGTCAAGTACTTGCAAGACTTCAACAAAACGTATCTCAGCAGGAAAACATCCATGATCGACACATTCAGAGTGTACTTCAGCGATACAAAGCAGTCCACTTTGCTGGCTGAGGCGAAGGAGATCCCTTCCCTGAAGGGCATGGCCACGAACTTGGAGAACGCGCTCTGAAAAACAAAACTGGCCTGACTGTCGCGGAACTAGCAATTAACATTTTTTTACGAACGGGTTTGTAGAGGACTTATCAGTGTTGCTTGTCAGTTCTAGCCGTCAGATAGGGCTGTACCTTCACATACTTAAAACTCGAATAATCTGTGAAACTCAATCCACACAAAACAACTTCATTCAACTTACAATTGCCTCGAACCCCAGGAAAGAAAACACGAGTAGGGTGTAGTTTCATGACCACCTAGCTTCACCTGATATTTCGAAGGTAGGAATGGAGGAAGCTGTAGTCTTGTGTTCACTTGGCAAGTGATAGATACATTGCGAATACCGGCAACAACCTCTCTCACCAAGCTTTGAGTTCCTGACCTCCTCCCTGGACTAGTAACGTTGCGATCAATCGAACATTGAAACGTCTGACAGTTTATTGAATAGCAAGCGAGAGCTCCAGGCGTTTATTCCCGATGCCTAACGTGGTGTCGACTGCTGTACTCTACGTACTCTTCTTGTCAAAAATCTGGCGCAAGTTGTATATGAACTTCTCGGCAAGTGTGGGCTTGGTTGACGGAACTCGGACAGTCTTGGAGCCAGGGGTGCGGATAATGAAAATCCTCTCTTCATCACTTGCTGCATCCTCGCGAAGGTGCGCCTTGGCAGCGGCTTGCGGGATCCCGACAGAGAACAGTGCGACTACCGCCATCAGTGCAAGAAACGCCACGCGCATAGGCGCCAAATGGGGTGCTTGATGTGTACGTGTCACCGACAATTGGGGAATGACGTCCACTACCGCAGCGAAGGCCCAGTGTAGAGCTCTTCTGATGCTCTTACAGCCTACGACAACCGTTCCAGTTGTAGATCTGCTCATCTGCTCTGAAAGCAGCCGGTTGGTCCAGTGTTAGAGTTTTCTATCGGCAATCCAAGATCGCGTGCTATCTCCCGGATCTGCTGTCAGATAAACACGCCCAAAGCCATTCAGTTGAGTTTTTTTTACTAGCACATCACGTACGTGTAACTTGAACCAGTGTAGACACACAAGCCATTTGTTGTACATGCACGTTGCCAATCTCGCAGTCAATCTGATTGAAAAACTGATGTCCACACGCCAAAGCGACCCAAGAGTTCGTGACTATCCCGAGAACTGTCTGCACCCTATTACAGTACGCATCTACTGCGGAGTATTGTGTACAGCGATTGGATTTACTGTAGTCGGAGCAGTAGACCGAGATGGAACGCGTCTAGGCCCGATTGCAGGTAAAATAGCGGGACGGGTCAGCAAAACTTCAGAATACAGCACGTGGAGTTGACCCCCGGAGACGATCGCAAAAACAGTTTGAGCTGCATGTAAGTTTGGACACACGTTGCAGTTTCTGGTAGGTAAGAAAGTCGAGTTTACATGATTTCTATTGGGAGCGCAAGTGGCGTACGCTTGCGTGGAGCACAAATAAAACGCCGTGGGAGCAAGTTCGACAATCTTGGCTGGGCAGACGTATAGTAGTTTATAGTTTATAATTTATTCAAGCAAACCAAGGGTTTCTTGTCATGCATGGCGATGCAGTCAAGAGACATGGAGTCGAACTCGACCAGCGACTGCGCGTCAAAACATGGGGCTTTTCATCTCGATTCGAGATCCAGATGCGATCGTGAATGGAATCGACGCGAGTGTGAACCGGAATACTTTTGCCTGCCTCCCGAGCAGAATTGAACCGCTGGTACGCAAATGTAAATACTGTGGATACCTCTGGCGCTTGGGTCGCAGCAGAGAAGCTCGTCCACATTATATTGTCTTAGAAGAATGGTGGTACGCACCGATGGTGACACCCACGAGACGATGGGCTGTTCAACTGACAACCTAAAAGACTCGATCCCATAAAGCCGCCAACTTCTGGATTGCTCACTTGCAAAACCTCGCACGCTGGCCTGCACGCCTCGTTGCTTTGTACCTTCCATGCCGGAGTCTTGGCTAAGCGTGCACGCTGAGAATTTGGAAATCGTACTCCACACTATTCAGAGTGTCACCTACAGTATCTGTTACAATTGGGAAAATGTGGACAACTCGGTGGGCGGATGGAACGCAGATAATACCATGGAAGGCACCGGCGGCAGGGACGACGTGGATGCGATCGTGCTCTCGAACGGAGTGCGTGTACCAGCGCTCTCAGGGAGATACCGTGTCACTCCTCTGCCAGATCTCAATGGAACTTTGGACGATACGTTCTTCCTCGAATACGATTATCCGGGCCTGAAGTGGCACTGAGGCTACTCCGTCGTCTGGAGCGGGAGCATGCGCAGTACCGAGTGCTCGACTGGAAAATGAACCACGAGGATGCAGGCGGCGTCTCCAATTTGGGCCGAAGTGGCTACGCCATCAACTAGTCCGCCCCTCCTGGCACTCCGGGGTATCTCCATCAACCCATCCCGGATGCATGGACGAGCAGACCTGGTCAAGTCTCTCCGCCGAGGAGAAAGGCAGGACGTATGTGCCCTGCGTGTCAAAAGTTGTCGTTCAGCTCAAGACCGGTGCGGACAGCATGGCAGCTCTGTAAACCAAGGTGTCCCGGTTCATGGACGCTGGAACTCGAGAAGGCGTGATCGTCGACATTCGAGGCAACCGCGTGTGGATCTATAATCAAGGAGAGCGACCGCGCTTGGAGCCGTTGGCAGCAATCGAGTTTGACTCGTGGCCAGGGTTCACACTTGACTGCGTCGCAATTCGTGAACGGGATTGCGCTGGATGGGGGTGTAAGCTGCTGGTAGCTCAGGCTCAGGCTTGAAGAGACCACTTTACGTATAGTCTTCATGTTGACCAACGCGAAAGTAGTCGATTCTGTGTCTCCATCCGTGCGTATTGACAAGTACTTTAGTTTTTTGCAACGTTACCCTTGGCGACGTGGGTTTCGTGCCCGCTGTTCCGTTGCTCGAAACGGATGTGCGTTGGCTTGTAGCGACGCTGTGTAGGCGATATTTGTGTGCGTCGGAAAGGCTCATGGAGACGCGGTTGAGTCTGCGGCGGCGACTGCTTCGGATCGATGACGCTGACACAGCCGCAGCAGCAACAACAGCAACGCTCGATGAGGCCACCGCTCCGTCTGGACGGGTATTCAACCGCTACAACCAGGCTCGTCGTTCTCCTGGAGGTCGTCAACAGCCCCAACAAGAGTTCGAAGATGAGAACTGTGAAGACGAAGAGAGCGGTGAAGAGAGTGGCGACGAGATGGAGACGGACGCCGACGGTAGAGCCACCAAGACGTTCAAACCTGGCGAGAAGTGCCCCACCGCGCCAGTGGTCAAGCTGGTATTCAGTCGAAGTGATCCTCTTGGACGCAACCCGACTGTCTGCTTCGACTACCCACCATCACTTGGGGTCGTACGGGACTACGCGGGTCGGATTGTCACTTTGGTCGACGCACAGGAGCTGCAACTGTTCTACCGAACGTCCTGGGAACGGAACTGCGTGAAAAATGCCTTCGCTGCTGCGGGATTCTCTCGTACACGGAAGAAATGGACGGCGTGGCACTTGGCGTGGGCCAAACCCGTGCCCAAAGCGGAATTCGAGAGGTTTAGAGGCGATCACCCGCAGGTGTTCAATCACCTTCCCGATCCGTGGATCATCGGACGCAAAGACCGACTCATGAAGACGCTCACCAACTGCCGTCGACGCTTTGGAGCGAGCTACGACTTCTACCCCGAGGGGTTTTCACTTCCGGACCAACTCGACGCCTTCCGTCGAGCGCTGGAGCGGAACGAAGCCTTCATCGCTGGAACGTTTCCGTCAGCAGTGGCGACCAGCACAGGATCGGACGAAGCTGCACGGGAGAAGGCAGCAGTGGCCGGGCCCCTCTGGATCATCAAGCCGCCGGCGTCGGCCTGTGGTCGGGGCATCCGCGTCCTCACTCATCGCGACGCTTGTAAACTGTGTGAAGACGCTCGAAAGCTTTCCAAGAAGTCGAAGAACGTGAAAGCTCGCATCGTCCAGAACTACGTGGCCGACCCGCTCTTGCTGGGCGACGGTGAGCGCTACAAATTCGACTTGAGATTGTACGTGGTAGTCACCAGTCTGGATCCGCTTCGCATCTATCTCTTCCAGGAGGGCATCGCTCGCTTCTGCACCGCCCCCTACTCGCTCAAAAACCCACGGAATCGCTTGGCCCACCTGACCAACTACGCCATCAACAAAAGCAGCGAAAGTTTCGTAGAGAACGCCGATGCACAGCGAGCGGATGCAGGGAGCAAGTGGAGTCTCTCAGCTCTCATACGAGCACTCCAGTCGCAGCAGCTCCTGGATGACCCCGAGCCCCTCATGCGTCAAATCCGCGCCGTCATCTGTAAGACCATCATCGCTGCCGAGTCACACCTCACTCCGCTTGTCCACCAGTTCGCAGGACAAAGCTCTTGCTATGAGCTTTTCGGCTTTGACCTCATGCTAGACTCCAAATTGCGCCCCTGGCTCATTGAGGTGAACGTGTCGCCCTCTCTCATGGGAGGATCCCCGCTTGACTGCTGCGTGAAAGGCTTGCTCCTGAGCGACACGCTCCATTTGGTGGGGCTGCAAGTGCCGATCGCGACCGTCCCCCGCGAGAAGATGCCAGTTGATCTCCACGCTGCGCTTGACTCTCCACCCGCTACGTCATCCGTTCCTGCGTCAGCTTCATCAGGGCGCCCGTTCCAACGCAGCAAGACCATGCGGGCTACTCCAGCGAACCGCCAACTGCACGAAGCTGTGCAAGACCCAGCGATCGATCGTTTTGATGCTACGCACTTGGATCTGTTCACTCCCAGTGACTGGGACATCGTGCGAGCTATGGACGACGAGATGGATCGACGTGGGCACTTTGATCGGATTTTCCCAGCGTCCGCGGGATCTTCTCAAGCAGCAGCGAAGGAAACGGCGAGCTACGCGCGATTTTTCACTTGCCAGCGCTACGCCAACTCGCTCTGTGCCAAATGGCTGCAGACCCCACGCGCTGTTCGGCAGCGGCTTGTACGACAGAAATCTGCTGGTAGCAAGCCTCAGCCAGCTCTATCGGTGGGTAGCCGTCCACGCAAGAGCATTCCAGTAAGCTCCAGCGCCAATTCAGTAAAGTGATGGGAGGTTTAGATAGTCGAATCATCGTTGTCGTCTTCATCCTCGTCGTCTTCATCGTCATCGCCTTCATCTTCTTCATCATCTTCTTCTTTGTCTGCCTCAACCATCGCCGCCAGGGAGGGGATGCTAGACAATCCTTGTACCGGAGACAAAGCGCTCGGCTTTGATCCCCTAGTCTGGTCACTTGCTGCGCTAAACAACGTCACCACGGGTGCAGTGCTGGAGCTAACGCTGGCAGTACTACCACGCGGCATCTCCAGTTTGGCCAATTCTGGGGGAATCAACGAAAGCGAGCTTGCCTTTCTCCGAGAAGGACTGATAGCGCGATGCAACCCGTGCATCACTTCCAGCATACCCACGCTCTCCGTCAATGCTGCCGCGTTCTCCACTGATGGCGGTTGAACCGTACCGAGAATGGCTGCGAGAGCGGAGCCCGAAGGTTCTCGTGGACCCAGCACAATCTTGGAAGTCTCACGTGTCGAGAACATATTGCTGCGCCGTCCATCGTGGCCGCGGTTCAGTCGTAGCGCTTCAGGAGGTAGTTCCAGTATGCGAGAGCTGTGCTTGACCTTGAGGGTGACTGCCACCTGTGTCATCTTGCGCTGCAACATCTCCAAGAGCTCCGGTGACTGCGTCTCGGTCCAATACAGTGCGTGCGTGCTTGATCCAGCGCCGCTGTTACTCGTGTTATTGCCACCGCTTCCACTGTTTCCATCGGCTTCGGAGAGCTCCGAGCCTCCAACCTCAATTTGGAGTGCATCAAGACATCGCAGCATGATGCCACGCAGCTTGACATGCTCTCGATTCCGCTGTTCACGGAGCTCATTGTAGGACCGGATACTTGAGAGCGTGCTCTGGATACGTATCTGCATGTCACGCTCCATCTTCTCGCTGGCCTGCATGACGCCTCGCACGTTTGCACGGTTGACTTTTTTCTCGCTGTTCACTGTGGACAGTTCCTTCTCGAGAGCTGCCACTTCGTCAGCCAGGGCAAGGTTTGCCTTGTACTTGGACAGCAGTTGCTCTTCTGTTGCTGTGAATTGCTGTTCGAATGCTGCCACGTCTGCGAAGCCCATCGAGTTTTGGAGCACGCGGAATGCAGTCTGCACATTTCCATGACAAGAAGTTAGTCAACACACAAGAGCACCGCAACCAGCTACAGCAAACAATTCAAATCCGTACACAGTAGTCCAGCAGCGTCTTGGGAAGCCCCGAACTGCCGCCTCGTGGCTCAGTGGGGCTCCTTGATGTGCTACCTTTTGCTGGAGTTATAGCATCGCTGGATTGCAATATTGCCAAAGCTTTGTCAGCCTCAGCGAGCCCAACCGTTGCACCTCGACGCGCTGAGTTGCGTTCTTGCACCGCACTCATGAGCTTGGCTACGTCAACGACCACTGCGTCTTCAGGAGGCAAGTTGTGTTTCTGGTCCTCCAGCTCCACCTCTGCACGACGTTCAAGCTCACTGAGCTCCTCCGACAGTTGGTTCCGCACGATTTTGGACGCGTGTATCTTTTCCTCGTAGGCTTGATTCGCCTGCGCTACCTCCTCAATGTCTTCCTGGAGTTTCTGCCGTACTTTACGCAGGGACAGCAACTCACGACGGACACGATCAACATCCTTCTTGACTTCTTGCTGCTGCGTGACGAGCTTCATGAACTCTTCCTCGGCTTTGGATAGGCGATGCTGCATGATAGACGAGCAGTGCGCCACAGCCACGTCGTTCTCGCGCACAGCGTTCACGCCCCGCAGCTTCCGTCGTAGACGACCAATCTCCGTGTCTAGATTCGCTTTTCTGCCCTCCAACTCTGCGAGTTGTTCCTTCATCGTCCGGATTTGTGTCATGAAGGTCGCATCGCTCTCAAGCAGGTGCTCCACTGTGCCTTTCACAGCTGTATGGGAGGTATTTGCTGTAGATGTAGATACCACCGATCTCTTCGGTTGTACTCCTCCTTTAGCCTTGATCTCGTTCAAAGTAGGTGCCAAGGCTGCTGGAACTGCACTGCGACTCCGCGGGCGAACCTCTGCACCATGGGACGAGGATACTTCTCGATGTTTGCCCAAGTTAGATGATCCGGCAACACTCGAAAGCTCCAACAACGCGCTGCACTTAGTCGAGCCGAAAAGTACCAACCGGTTCGCTGCTGCCGACTTCAATACAGGCTTGCAAGACGTGGACAGCACCGTATTCGAGCTAAAACTACGGCTGAGGCCTTTCAGCGTCGCGGCGTTGGCCTTCTTTGCTGCGGTGACATCATCACAATTCCCATTGTTATCCACGAAATCCTCCGCTGATCTCAAGCGAGACGCGCTGGTGTTGCTTGGTCGGAGTGAACTCCTGGCATGACCCTCAAGAATACCCTCTGAAGCAGAATGCTGTCGCCACGGCATCGTTTGGGATTCAGGGAGCTGCAACGGACCGGAGGCGGATCGAGGCGGTAGCCGTTTCCGTCTGTGGATGGGCTTCTCGGCAATATGAACCACGTACTGGTTGGGGTTGTCCGCCTGCGTCTCCACGCGTTCAATCACTCCTGTCTGCTGCATCAGCTCCAGCGACTGCCGATTGCCAAGCAAGAACTCCCGTCGCTTCCCGAGCTGTGTGTCCAGCAGCGCGTTGTATTCTGGAATACCATCGCTCGGGAGGAACCGTGTTGAGAAGTGGCGCACTGGTGCAGCGTGCTGTTGTTGTTGATTCTCCATTTCGTGACCCGACGAGGAAGATGCTCTCGAATCCACAGCAGAGTTGAAACCTCACGCAGCCATGCCCCAAAAGCCTCAACGCACGAGCACACAGCTACAACAGTTCACGTGCACAGCGAGGACACGAGAACAACGGGCTCGACCGGGGACTATTTTTGCTGGTGCTCCTGAACCAACGCCACAGTCACTGCGCGCGATTACCTGCACAAACAACCCAGCAAGACACGATAAGTGTGCTCGAAATACCCATCTATTTCGCCATGGCCGTTAATCACCAGCCACCAAACGACTTACGTGTACAGCACGTTGAGCGAGCCGCCTTCGTGAGTTGCCTCACCGTTCGGCTGGAAGAACATCGGGCTCTCCAGCGCTCCGAGCACGGACGACGACGACGCAGTCAAAGGCAGAAAGCTGCGCATCACATCGACCGGAGTAGTGGACGCCTCACGCAGACTCACGAACACGCGGACTCGACGCTTACGCAGCTCACCCTATCAACAAACAAACAACAAAAATCAAAACCGATAAGTGCATGTCAGTAAGAGCAGACGCAGCTCTCGCCCAGCTGCTAGACGTACATGGGTCAGCACTGCCGCCGGGACACCCGTCAGAAATTGTGGCACTTCCAGCGGTCGCACGGGTGTAGCCATCTTCATCTCCTCCGTCACACTCGACGACGTCAGCATCCTCAACTTTGCGCCGGTCTCTCCGGACTGGTCCGCGTAGATTGTCGACAGCTGCGAGTCCAGACACACGACGTCCTCCGCCTCCACGTGCGTCTGGAGCTTCTTGAGCCAGCCCCAAGTGGCCGCAACGGGCACTTGCTGCCCCACCAGCAGCGCCAACGTGTTGCCCTCCCCCGACACCTTCAGCCCCATTTTCGACAGGATCACAGCAGCAGAAGACACGTCCGGCGTCAACTTGCACGGTTGCTACATGGTGTCAAAAATAGGCAGGTCACTATGTCAAAAATGGCCAACTCTATCGTGTCGAAAATGAGCGAATGAGACCTACAATTGCCTGGTCGGAAGTCACGAGCGTCCCCACGGGCGTCCAAGTGGCCGCCAGCTGCTGCACGAGCTGCTGCGCCGCCCCGGGCATGGCGACGACGAGCGTCTTCACTTGGACCGGTTCATGGGCTGACAGGCCGAGCGCTTGACGCACTGGGCGGCTCCACTGGGGCAACGACAACAGGGCCAAGGGGTTACAAAGGTTACCAAGGTTACAGTCTGCCTAAAGGAAGGGTTACGCGAAAGATAGCCGTGCTGGGGGCGACGTCTGGGGCGTCGTAGGACGAGATGTCGCACGCGCGGGAGCTGCAAAGGGGGAGGAAGGCGATGAGCAGCGTGTTATTGATACGGGGGTGGGAGGGAGGGGCGCTAGACGCACCTGAACTCGCCTTCCTCGGCGAAGCGGAGCGCGAGCGACATGACTTGATACTAGTCTGTCGAAAATGGCTTCATTTTGGACGGGGTCACAACGTGGCCGCTGATTGGTCAGTGTTCTTCACTTATTTCAGTTCTCTTGACTTTATCGCTATCTCTTACTTAAGTACTGTTCAAGTTGATCAGGGTCTACCTGATGGCGTAGTTAGGAACCCACACAAAGTGGCAGCATCAGAAATTACTCAAAACTGCATTTGATCCCAGGTAGTTACTCGCGCTCAATCTGCCAGCTTCTCCGTGCCTTCTGTCGGCTGCTCAACCTCCTCGCTTTCCATTATTTCTTCACCGCCAGTTCTTTCTCCGCCTCCCGTTTCTGAATCGTTCCTGGGTCGTGAGGGATCATGTGGAAAGTCCAGCCTCCTCTCTTTCCATCGAGACCGTAGTCGAGCTTGAGCGACATGCAGTACGGCGAGTGCTCTTGGATCAATCGTAGAGTACCAAAGTTGAATCCATTGTACATGGAATCCTTTAACTTTCCGTGCTGCACACTCTGGAAGCCAAATAACCAACATTAATATTCGAGATAGAGAGAAACAAAATCGAGTCAAAACTCTGACCTGTAAAATCGCCACGATGACACAAGGAAGGTTTGCCAGCTGCAGGTCCGTCTTCGCAGCTCGGCATTTCTCCACGCTTTCCGCCGTTAGTTTGCACGTCCTGTGTATTCAGAAGCAGCATAAGCACTCGATCCTCGTATAGCAACACATCAACCTCGCTCCATGTTAACGATGTACCACAAGTCGTCCGTGACAGTGTTCCTTAGGGCAATTGTAGGCGCTTCAATGCTTGAATCAACTGTGCAGACGAAAATGTGCCCATTGCGGTCCTTCAGCGTGATCACAGCGATACCACCAACGAGGAATATTAAAGAATGATGAAACTATCGTGAGGAGGGGGAGGGGGTATCACATTGAAGTGTTGCTACTCCATCAATCATTGTCAAACGTATCTCTTGCAGTTCTTCAACTTTGTTGGGTTTGCTTTGGTAGATGGACGAAGACGAAGGCTTTTTGCGCATCGTTGACAAGTTCTCTTGTGGACGAGAAGTCGAGAAATGCTGCAGGCTTAAATGCGCTTGAGTCCGCTGGGTGTTCGATTGGTCGGTGTACGTAGATGCTTGTTGTAGCTCAGTCGGTTGGGCGGGGCTGTAGTTACTGTGTCCGTTGAACAGGTAAGTTGGTGTTCGCCGCGTGATCACTGCTCCAATCACTGCGCCGCTCAGGATATGGCCATTCGGTGGGTGGAGTAAGCTGTCATTCATTGCTTTACGCTGCTTCTTGGCGGGCTTGAGAAGGACGATGAATGTTGTAGAATGACACACCCACGCGAGCCAAGCGCTGGCGCATCTTGAAAAAGGTATCCTGCGTCATATGGAATGATACCATTGGAATCACGTGTGCCATCACATTAAGCGTTATACGAGTCGTCGGTAGCGCTACGCAAAAGTGCATGACGTCTTAGCCAGATGCTGTTCCCTAAGTAGAGACTAACGTTAAGTTCATGAGCAAGTAACAATGTTTAATGGCATCCGCTTGGTCGATTGATCTCCCTATGCACCAACTAGAAGGACGCCTTGCCTCCGCATCTCCGTCATCGCAGATAGCGTTATGGATAGCGATTTTCACGCCCAGTACATGTATAACCGTATCCCCCGTTTCTCTGGATGTAGCGCTTCGATACAGACAAAGGAGGAGTCGGTAGGGAAATAATTGCAACTCCTTCGCCGGTTTATCTAATGGGACTTCTGCGAGGACTGCCCAGCCCGCTACTCAGCACTCTGGACGCATCCTCCACGTTGCCTAGCAGCTTCACCAACGGCGTAAGCATGTCTGGCTCGTAGTAAATGCTGACGAATTGAGTCCTCGTTTCGTCCCATTCATAGCGTATAAAGGTTGGGATCACTACGAGGTTGGGATACCGGAGACCAAAGAGATTGGGGACACGACGTCGCCCTGAAGCTCAAGGTCGTGTCCCTGCTACTTGAAGTAGCCTGCAGTGACTGCTAGGGCCAAGAGGGGTTTCCACTAGGCGTGTTCCCCTCAGCGCGAACACAACACCACTAACAGAGCAATGAAAGACCTCACTTTGCCTTTTCACATCTCAAGTCGTCTTCTCTTCCTTTCAAGCTTCGCTTCTTGGAGTCTAGTGCTACGCAGACGGAGTCGCTGCGCTAACCGGGATAGTGTCTCTCAATCACAAGCTCCTGTCCGAGCAGTTTGCTGGCGATATGTGGCCACTTCGACTCCGCGTCGTCGCTAACGAGATGAAGAAGGGCGTTCCGTATCGTGTCGATCGAGGGAGTGACGGTATTGTCCATTGTGGCTATGAGCAAACCGCCCGGGCCCTGCTCTAAACTCACGAGCTCCGTCACTGTGATGCCGAGGCCACATGAGATGGATTTCCAGTCTTCAAACACCGCGTCCACGCCGTATCCTCCGTTGAAGGCGACGTCAGGCGCCATGGCTGCTTATAAAAACCTTTTCTGGACGCTGTTTTCGTCAATAGACAGAAGAGACGCCGAGGCATTGGCGTTCGTCCCTAGCGTAGGCGGTTTGTAGCCGAAACGGAAGAGACGGACGTACTCGACCGCCGTGTTCCAAAAGGTTGTCTTGCACAACGCACGCGACGGCGAGTAAAGCTTCTTCTTGAGCTGTTGGGTTTCCCCCTGGAGCTGCTGGATTGCGTCTTCCAACCAGCGAATGCTAATATTCCGTATAGGTATTAATACAAAGTGAGCTGCGCTGAGAATGAATAATGGAATTAGTTTGCATTATGTTCGTGCATAGTTTTACATGGATTTTTGTATACTTCGAGTGCATGCTGTGACAGCACGTGCAATCTGCCAGATAGGCCCCCAAATGTGCTGTGATTTATACGAAGTTCTGTAAACAGAGCGTGCAGCATACGATTAATCTTTAGTTAGAATTCATACTTGACGATGCTTCACTTTGAGTATCTAGATATTTGTATACATTATATGCTATGAATACGCGAAGAACATGTTTGACAAGGAAAAAAAATTATGAAATATTAGATATGCAATATATTTTATAGCCTTATTATTTTTTGGGATTCCCTGCTTCCAACGCGAGTGCCTTGTGCTGTAGTTTCTTCCTGTACTTCTGCTGGGTTCTCCGACGGCGCAGCCGAAGGAGTTGGAGCGCTTTCTCCGCAGTGCTCGGTCGGGTCCATGGGTACCCGTCGCTTTCTTGGTCTCCTCCTGCTACCAAACGATGATCTGGGGGTCTTGGACACCGATGACCTTCGAGAGGGATACCCCCCACTGTCGCCATCGTGGAGGTACACAGACGGCCGTGTACGCCGCACTGCCACTGGGCAAATGACACGGTCACTCAGCGACTCGGTGTTGGGAGGATGAAGTGAACTGGTGTCCATTACTTGGAGGGGGTTCCTGGGAGCTGATTGCGGATTGATGTGCGAAGCAAGAGTATCTCCTCATCCTGTGGCAGTATCTGTCATCACACGTTGCGTTATGGACATCAAGCAGTGCGTTATTGGAAGCAATGACCTCGAAAGGAGTGACGGCTCTGCCATGCAACATCCTTTGCTACTTTGACATGAGGAGGGTGTTCGGACGAGAATATTTCACCAGAAGTTTCCTTGGACCCCAATGGCAGCCCCATGCTAGGGTGTAAATGGTGTCGGTGAGCTATCGTTATTATTTGTTTGAAGCACTCTAACTAACGGCGCCTCTTGAATAAATAATCCTCGTTGGGTTCTTCATTCAGGGCAAGGTAACGATTTGGACGAGATGAGAAACGAGTGTGTTGCGGGCAGTACGGTCGTCTGGATCTTGCCAATGCAAGTGAAAGATGTTGAACCAACAATACCAGCAACGATGCCAACCTGTCGGCTTGGGCAGTTCGTGCTCACCACCGCTTGAACGGCGTTTCTTTACTTCGAGCTGTGGCTGGCAGTGGTTTCCAAGTCATGGTCTTGAAGTTTCCTTTGGTGCCGTGTAATCGGTGATCCACCAGGGATCTCTCCGTGATGCAGAGTTCGCAAAATCTCGCTTCCGAGGGGACAGTAGGGCTAACCGAGCAATAAATCACTCGGTTAGTTCCACAGCCTTGACAGCAAGTATGGAATAACAGAAGTTCATTGTTATCCCCTGGCCCACGAAATAACTCGCCCAACGGCGGATTGCAACTTGGCTCTTGTGAGCGCTCAATCCGCGTGGCATGACGATAGTCATCTAGAACGATCGGCTCGGCTCCTCCGACAGCGCCGGCGAAAAACGCAACAACGTTACCGGAAGAAAATACAAGAGAAAGCAATTGTCCTCAGGGACGAGATCGTCCGGCTTGAAGATGCAGTCAAACGACTGGAGGAGGAGCGACACCGCATTCCGTCGAAGGTTGCGACCAAGACTGCGCCCATGAAGGTGGTGGTGGAATACTTCCGCCTGTTCTGCAACGGGTTCAAGCCAATTGCGTCCGTGCTAGAGCTCTGCAACGCCACTGCAGCGCTTCGGCTTGACCCAGCGTATGTGCAGACGCAGTTTTTCCAGACTGTGACGGTGCCAGATGTGGTAATTAATGCCGGCTATGGTGTGGAAGCAGCGTTGGAAGATTGGAGGCGCGTCTCGCTGCACCATGAGACTCTAATACTTGACCTGGAGAGACTGGAACGTAGGGCCGGGGACTCTGTCACCGCCTATGTGAACGGAATTACCACCATCACTGAAAAGATGCTGCAGATGGCGTTCCCTGACCTCAACAATGACAAATGGGAAGTGTTGGCGGACGAGCTCCGCGGGCAGCGACTTGTAGTTCCCAGTGCTTTGTGTTTTCTCTTCGATGACTCGAATCGCGTGGTTAGTGTGCGCTATGAGGCCGATATGTTCTCTGCATTGCTGAAGTTGCTACAAGACGTGGAAGACGCCTCTCTTGTGCTAAGCACTTCCCTGGATATCCATCATTGGAGTAAGGGTGGCGACCAAGAATCAATCAACCGACTAACTGAAGTCGGTACGAGGGCTGATTCTGGATCCAGCACTCTATTTTCTTAGGATGACAGTCAGTTTACACCTTTTGTACTTTGAACAAGAAAAAAATAAAGTAAATGATCGATAAAGTTGGCGGGATCGAAAAAAATTACGTTTCCCGCTACTTCTTGACCTGTCCAAGACCATGCTGTTGAATGTGGCTTCAAAGTTCATTCCGCGACGGATTCAAACCCACTATCTCCGTGAATTGACTTGTAGGGCCACTGAGACAAAAACCACGTACATTCCCAGTTTTCAAGTTGTGTTAGCGTCAGACGTGGTGCCCAGCGCCGGGTTATGGAGTCGAAGCAGTGTTGGAAGAATGGCGAATGACTTCATAACATCACGAGAGCCCAGTGCTCGACCTACAGCGTCTCGAAATGGAGTAGGAGGTTCTGTAATCATTCACGTGAACGGAATGACCCCTATCACGACAAAAGTGCTGAGATCGGCACTCCCCCCGATCAGAGCCAAGAGAACAAATGAATGCCACTACCAAGAGGTCAGCAACTGATGGGGCCAAGCACATTACACTTATACTGGTACAAGACACACAAGTTACTAAAGCTCGATTCGAGTGACATGCGAATTTGGAGGGCATTGCTGTCGTGGTCAACAGCTCTCTTGATGCCCAACACTGGAGTAGGCGTGGCGGTCGTGAAGGCTGGAATCGAAAAAAATGAGTAATTACTTTCACCATTAACAAAATCAATTGTGTAGCTCACAATCCTACTGGCCGATTAAAAAGATACGTTAAGTACTTTAGTAGTTATCCGAACCAAGAAGCCTGCATTGAAGCTACAAAACTCTAAGCTTTTTCTCAGCACTTGCACATTCTAGATCAATCCACTACTAAAGGTGGTGCCTGCATCGCAAGAGCGAACTTCAAAAACGCAGCTTCACATTCGAAACCCATTTATTTCTCGAACCCTGCGTCAATCAACTGTGCTGCATACAAACAGCTCAAAATGAAAGACTACAGACGCAACAACAGTTTTGAAAGTGGGTCCCGTCGTGCAGTTTCGAGGCAAAAGTTTTGGTCCTGAAACAAGTAAGGAAGATGAACGTGTTGAATATACTCGTTATCCTCTGAACGGCGCATTTTGAATGGAATTAGCAAAAGTTAGCAGACCAGCATGCTCCACCAGTGGCTTGGAAGCTTGGAACAATCGTCTCACGGGCTCATCAGCGTTATTAATTCCAGCACGGGAGAAGCAGAGATAGCAACGAATAAATGTAACTCAAAGCCTGAATTTCTGAACCGCTGAAAGTTTTTTCGTAATGCATTCTACTTCGAAGTACTAATAAATCTCTATAGTATTAGTTTTGTGTTAGAGGATAGAGTCGTGCTTTTCGAACGAAGCTGTCGCGTGGAGGGCACGGCCCGGTCTGACCGTTCTAGCGACTTCCCACGTAACTGAAGTGACATTCAATCAGATATTCGATTATTCGATGGGTCAAGAGTAATAGGGTGCCTTATCTGGCTACCGATGAGCGCATATTGTAAACTTCGATCACTATATTTTTCCGCCAGCAGATTTACCAAGTCGTGCCACCTCACTCTGCCGGCGAATTCCCGAACTTCTTCGGCCGAAAATTGAATTTGTACGCATACAATTTTGCGTATGTGCGGAAGATTTCCATGGTTGGGTCACTCGCCCACTTAAGTCTACTCAGCTTGAGGCGCTTGAGAATCGTTTCAGGCGTTTTCCCCTCCTGCAGCCACTTTTCAAACAGCGCTTTCTGCAACCCCGACGCAAGGAACTCCAGCTCCTCGTCCTTGTTTGCCAGCTCCAGCATTTTTGCCAACGAGAACTCGTCGAAACTTGTCAGCAGTTGCTTCATCATGTTCGCATCCCTGTCTGGGCTGTGGTGGTTAAATAGACTAAAGTATCTCGACCACACGTTAAATGCCAGGGTAGTAAAAAGATCCTTCACGCCTTCCTCGTTGACCTTCAATAGGTTGAACACGACGTCGGTCGATAATCCACTGGCACTCCAAGCTGCCAATAAGTCGTCCTGCAATCGGTGAACGAAATGGGCAGCCCCCGGGTCGCTCTTTGCAGTCTCGAGCATCTTGGCCACAGCTTCATCGCCGTAGGTCTTGATGAAGACGTTAAGCATATTTTCCATTTGCTCAGGGAATTTCTTGTCGTACATGGTCAAGTAGGCGCTCCAGGTGTTAAAGTTCGGGATGGCTAGAAGCGTCTCGATGTCGTCATCCATCTTGAGCACGGTTAAGAGGCTCTGTGGCGTCTGCTTCTCCTTTTGCCAAGCTTTCAATTGCTTGAGCTCATCGTGTGTGGCCTTGGACTTCGTGAGCCAGCTTTTAATCGTTGATAAGTCAGTGAATGCCCTCGCCTCGTCGCCCCCCTTGCCAGCGTTTAACCGTGTCTTGGAACGAATACTCTTCGAGGTTTCCGTGAGCGTAGAGGGCCCAGCCAGATTTGCTGCAGTCATTGCAGCATCGATAGTGACAGCCAGTGCGATGGCATACACTAGTACAATGAAGCAGAGCTGCATGACACCGAGGGAGTAAACGGCCAAGTGCGAGTTCTGCGAGAGTTGGCATAATCACTCATCACGAACCACGAAGAGGCGAAAACCGATCCGAAGTCTTTCTTACAATCATGATTACACGAATAGTACAATACCATAATGATTTTAGCACAAAAAATGACAAACACAGTCTACCATTCCCCGTAAACGGCTGGGCGACATCGTTGAAATGTGTGCATCCAGCCAATCCAGACTGTGTTCCCAGAGGATCGACTAAGGCGAGCGGGTGCGAGGGTGTGTAGCCCGCGAAGCAGGACCGCGTGGTATTTGCGGAGGCGGGCCCAGCGCTGAGCTCCTCAGCGAGCCGCATTGCACTCACCAGGACATCCAATCTTTATATCGCGAGCGAAGCGAACCGCGGGCGCCGGAGGGGCGGTCACCCCGACTGTACCACTTATCTTTGGTGTCATTTTGTAGAGGTAATCTCTCCCATACAACAAATATAGTAAGTGATGGGCACCATAAGTTGCTATGGTGTTGGTAAGCAGTTGTCCCATAATAGTGCGTCTCTGTTCATATGTCAACGTCAAATCCCACGCATAATAGCCAACTGTACCTTTGGTACAGATGACTCTGCATGACGCTTTCTATCCGTATCCAACGTATTACTACTGGAAGTGTATCGTGTAATACGGATCCAGTCCATTGGTCCGGGTAAATGACCACATCGGTATGAAATCGCATTTTAAATGCCGAATCGGTAGCCACCGACTGTCCTACACCATACCGAAGAGCATGTGATAAATCTTGCATCCCAATTCGGTCGACCGGAGCACAAGGCATCAATGAACGAGGCAACCGCCTCTATAATACTTTCTCTACGAACCGACCTTACCTGTTCGTATGTTGCGTCCGACCTGTTCACACTGCCCTAAATGGTTTCTAGGACCTCTCTGGGATGGGGCGACAGGGAGGAACGGATATCATGGGCTTTGCTCCGCTGCGCTCCTGGGAGGAAAAGATTATCTCACCGGGTGAGTGCAAACGCCCGGCTCGCTGAGGAGCTCGGCACTGGTCCCGCCTCCGCAAATACCGCACGGCAATGCTTCGCGGCCATCCAGTGGAGTTTTGATATGACTACGCGAGCGCGCATCCGCTCGCCTTAGTTGGTCTTTTCCGTTTGGAATTGCACCACAGTTCACTCCTACGGGGTGCCTCTCTCTTGCCCGTGCGGTGCAAATATACACTGTACAAATCACTGTCAGGGATTGGCAGTACAATTATTAATACCTCTCGCCAATTTAATGCCATCCGTGGACCCGTTTGACATTAAGTATAGCAACTTATTAGATTTATAGGGGTTGTACAAATTTTGGGCGTAATGACCACCAAAATAATGATGAATGGTCTCTATAAATGGACACACACCCTAAATATGAGTCTTTATGGGGACTTTTAGTCCCGAAAACGACCAGAAAGGGTTGATCCGGCCATAATTTCTAATTAAGTTTGAGAAAAGGTGACTTATTATAATAGTTATGCTCCATAGTAAAGTCTATCTATCGAGTCGGTGGACCTGCTCTTGTATTAGATATAGAAAATATTAAGTATATTAGCTACTAAATTGGCGAAGGCAGCACTTTTTCCAAACTACTATCAGTAGTTTGCCTGCGCCTCATTTGTAACCACTATAGTATTGTGCTTTGCAATGCGTTTGTCGTTTTCACTTACCGTTTTGGTCGATTTATAAAATTCGGAGTTCGATATAAATGAAGATAGTGATAAAGATAGTGCAACTCGACTCGATTATACATGTATATCACAACCCTCGATTTAAATTCCGATCTATGTCGAAAGCCCTCGAATTGCCGATTTCAAACGGAAATTCTGGCCGATTTATAATAACTCCATCTTTCCATCTGTCCGGGTAATCATGCACCACTTTTATAGTTTTTATCAAGCAACGCGATATCAATTTTCGGACACAATTAGTGGATGCAGATCTCCAAGAGCGCACACAAGTGCAGCATGTACTCTCCAGACACTCGGTGGCAAGCCATCTTTCTCATTCATGTGTATGGTATTTGCACGCGGTATGTTAGCAATATATTATATTTGGCCCAAATGTCCGAAACCTGCGGCGTTGATACAATTTATTTTTAACTAACGGTGTGCTAGAAGACGGAGAGGAAATGGGACACTCGTCGCGATGGCCTTCCAGGAGCAGCTAGTGCAGACCTTCTTAATACCGGCATATGCCGCAATGTGTCATATTAGCTTTATTCCGGCACCTCCAATATCTCTTTTCCGGCACTGTGCCATTTTAAGGCTACCACGGCTGTAGTTTACCTAGAGTTTGCTTAGTTGATTGAGCTGTTTAGTTTGGAAAACGCCCTCCAGTGCTAATGAACTCAATACTGCGCGACGGTAGTTCAGTTCCCACTTGAGAACAGAGAAATTCCAGCCGTGTTTGCATTCGCTTGTGATACAACAACGCATAGATAATTGTACAGCAGCAGTACGGCTGTTGAACACAGGAAAGCAAGTATAAGTATCTAACACGCCATTAACAGCAAGTCGGACACATTGGTCCATGAAGGAGCCATCTGTGTGTGTTGTTATATCACAAGGGAATGCAACCCCCCATATGTTTGGATCGGCCATGAGCTTGATGGTCTGCTGAAAAGGGTAATCCACCAGAAACTTTACGTACATGCTCACCAAAGTGTCCACCATTGGTAGATTCGTCTGTGTCTACACTAGCTGCTAGTGTAGACACAGACGAATCTACCAATGACCACACTACAAACAGAGTGATATCAGAGCGGCAGTGGTCGGTGACATTCATGTTTCAGTATAAGGGGAAAACGTCAGTAGGGCGAGCGTACTTGTTGACGATAACCTGTTCTCACAGGCGTCTGAGAGCGCACCACGATGCACGAGTAGCTAGTGTAGACACAGGCGAAGCTAAAGAACCATCAAACACCACAAACAGAGCGATATCATAGCGTCAGTGGCCGGTGACATACATGTGGTATTGGCAAGGTGCTGGGTGACTTTTACTATGGTGCGACACGACAAACGCACAGACAGGCACGATTTAGCACCAATTGCATGTTTATGTCCTCAAATTGTTTACTGGCCGATTTCGATCTAAGGCCTTAAACGGAGAGACAAAATATCTGCAAAGCACAATACATAGTACCTGTATTCATGGTTTCTGAACTACACCATTTCTCGACCAAGTCGGCATTTTATCAAAGCAAGTGAACAGAGAGAAATTCGCAGTAAATATTTAACCGAGGTTTTTTTATACAAAATATACATTTCCCATAAAGTGAATTTTCGCGCCACCGCGTTCCCAATGAAACGAACACAACCAATCGTATTGGCGCCAAAACGGCAATCTCCAGAGCCAGTCATTGCATCCGGTGCTCAAAGGCGCTCTCACTTTCAATTCGGCTTCTTCCCCCAGCACGATGCCCTCCATCCCCCAGTCAACCAACAAGCAACGCCAGCACGAGCGCGCAGCAGCCAAGGCTCGCGTCGTGCGTGCGTTCAAGGAATGCGCGAACTGGCTCGAGGTCGCCACGCACAGCGACGTTCCCTATAGTACGGCTCGCCGCGCTGACCTCAACGCCGACGCCGAGCCCAAGACGCACGGTGGTGTGCGGGGCGCGCGCGTCAAAATGACCATGGAGGTCATGGGCAAGCTGGAGCAGTACCTCGACGAGGATTGCCGCCACACCTGCGAGAAAATGTGCGACAGGCTACGCAGCGACTTGGGCGTGTCCGCGAGCTCGTCGTCCGTTCACCGAGCCCTGTAGGTAATGGTGTACAGCCTCAAGAAGCTACGAATTGAGAAGGTGACTATGAGCAAAACGGAGAACACGAACAAGTGGAAGGAGTTTATGGAGAAGTTGGAGAAGTTGGAGAAGCACGCGTCACGTGGTGACATTGCCGTATTCCACGACGAGACCAACTTCAATATGTATCTATCCCACAACGAGGGCTACTCACGCGTCAGTGAGCGCACCACTGTGGCGCTCACCCCTTCGCAGGACCCCAACCTGCACGTGTTGGGCGGTGTGCCCTCGGATACTGGCACCGTGCTTATGCGTACGCACGCCGGCTCCGTAAAGAAATACGATAATGCCCGCTTCGTCGCCAAATTCTTCACGGCTGCGCTTGGTACGGAGGAGTACTGTGAGGTGGCGCCGACGAACAAGATTGTCATCGTGACCGACAATGCGGCAGCTCACAGTGAGGTGGATACGTTAGCAAGGGAGATGCTCGCGACGGACGGCATCATGAACGCCAACAAGCTAGTTGTGGCGCGGCTCGCCCCCTACAGCCCCATTCTAAACCCGATCGAGGGATGCTGGAACATGCTGAAGGCGAAGATGCGCCGCTTCATGGCCGAGCGCAAAGAGGAGTTCTTAATGAGGGGCGAGTACGAGACGTTCTGCGCGCACCGCTGGGCTCTCAAGGAGGAGGGTTTTGAGATCGCTAAGCCGGCAATTGCTCGTCGTCTTGTGTGGCGCATGGAGAGCCATTGCCTCAAGGCGTCCTTTGCGGCGGGCAGAGGTGCAGACATGGAGCTAGGCAAGTAGCTAGCCAGTTGAGGGTTGTAGCCATCTTCACTTGATTGAGAGCTCGACTAACCAAATGTTCACTTTGTGCGAAACGACTTTTTATACTCGACTGATTTTGACCAAAAAGGTATTTGTTCACTTGCTTTGGTAAAAATGCCGACTTGGTCGGGAAATGGTGTATTGGAGTAATAGTACTATAGTACTGTCAAACTACTGCTCGTCGACTACCGAAATCTTGCTTTCGACTATTTAAATGGATTGGGCGCCATTCATGAAGATCGTAGTGCTTCCAGCTTTCATTTTCCATGCGGTGGGCCTCGCTTCAGCTATGTTTCAGGAGTACTTGCATTTCCGCGTGCTCGTTGTCCGTCCTCGTGCAACGGGAACTCATGATGAAGCTGCCCGTGGAGAAGACACGTTCATGGAACGCGCTCTAGGGCAATAACCAACGAGAATAGTCTCGCCCCAATCTCCCGGTTCCATCCACGTCCCTAAAGAGACTGCAGGTTCCAGCAGACTTTTTCATTACGACGCACCAGGAGGCGACGCGTGAAGTTTTCAACCGTCAGCTTCTCGTCCGTTGCCTGTTGTACGGCGACTTGCACCCACTGCATACTGTGGCTGAACCACTTCGTCTGCTTCGTTGTGTAGCCATCCCAGTGATCGTTCACTCTCAGTTGGCATCACTACCGGTGATACCCGCCACGGCTGCAATAGAGCACGGGTCCATCGCGGTCGACTCTGTGTTGACGCAGTCTTCAAAGGAACACTTCATCCGGGGGGCTGATCGGTTTGGTCGAGCGGTCTGTGGGTCACAAACCAAAATTCAGAGTGAGCAAGTGAACTTAATGGGGGCACAGGAGCGTGGGGCGATTGGGCCCAGTAAACCGCCGGGAGGCGAGAGTCCTATTGAAGCAACCTTTGTACAAGCTTGTATCTTCCCAAAGAAGCTCTATTAGGCACAACAGACCCTGCACGCGACAACCAGGAATCCTAACGTGAGCGAAATCGGACGTGAAGCGTAGAAATATGGCGAGCAACGGGGTGAAGCGTAATGTGGTGGCTGCTCATTTCGGCTTGTCATTGACAGCGGTGGTCTAAGCAGACAATGCCCAGGTGCGCCTTCTAGATCTCGGGCAGTACAAAAGAGTACTATCGTAGCTTCAAGATGAACGACTGGTTACCGGTACAACAGAAAACTGAATTTGCGCAAACTACTGTCGACCGTAGTAATAGTACTTATACTACAGTACTTGTTTTTACTGGCGCGCAAGTTATTAATACTGCTAATCCCTGATTACTGTACGTATGAATGTGAATGAACTCGAGCGATTCAACGTTGATCGCTCGAACAGGCACACCACCTCAGTACACAGTACTGCTGGGTACTGCGTACTGAGTTAGTGAGTCAGTATACGTATGGGTAACTACAGAAGTACTAGTATAGTAAATAAATTTATTTTGGCACCCACCCCCCCCTATAATGAAACATGCATCAGACTTTTTTTACACTGATCTACTACTTCATTTACCCTATTTACAGGACTGAAACGACGGATACCGTAAACTTTATGTACAAACGGACGATCACCATTTACGGACACCATGGTATGGCCAATCAGAATAGCGAGATTGGTGGCCGTATTTGTAATTTTTGTAAAATGAAAAGGGCGGCAGACGCCTCGACTCCATTCAAAAAGCGCGCGCTCTGTAACAATGATCAAGGTCACCCCACCCGGGCGGCCTCGTCTGACCGGTCAGGGGCGGGCCCAGCCAACGCACAGACGCATATGCACGACTAACAGGTTGAAACTAGAGATTATTCTGTTTTTTTAGGAGTGCGGCAGTATGGATATCGCGCTAGACAGGTATTTCAGTTTGTTAGGCTTAAAGGCAGGAGGATATAAGCGCAAGCTTATTTATGCGTGGGGGGCAAGGCGTGAAGCGCTCGAAGCTCTGTATGTGGACCCCAAGACTGCCGACCTCAAGTATCTACGCTCTTCAAATATTGCTATAGTTATATCGCTCGAGGCAGAGGTCGACCTTGTCGGCTGGATAAATATGTTGCGAAAAGATGGCGTCCCCGACAGCAGCTCCATGCTTTGTATGAAGGCGATCGACATAGCGGAGGAATATGAGATCGAAGGACTGAAGGCTTCATGGCATTGGCAAAGCGGTTTTCTAAGACATCGGCTCAGCATGAGAGCCCGAACTCGCCAAGGCCAATTTGCGCCAATCGATGCTGACACAATAGCGCTCAACTTCGGTTTGACTGTGCAGAAGAAGATGCTAGAGGGGGGCATAAGGAAGGTCTACAACGCAGATCAAACAGGTACATTTCAAGCTTGCTCTATATTTGATTGATGTCTAACAGTAATGGGATGCAATATGCAGGCGTATTTTGTGAAATCTTGCCCAAGCACACCGTCGCTCAACGCGGTGAAAAAAACTGTCTGGGTCCGCCATGGTCGAACATATTAAGAAAGAGTTACCGGCATACTACTGGCTGACTCAGACGGCGACAAGTGCACCCCCTTTTTAGTTTTCAAGATCGGAAGATCTAAGGTTCCTGGAGGTGACGAAAAAAACTGGAACGAGCGTCGTGGATTTGGCGTTCGCGATTGGAAAGAAGCCGAACAGATCATGACAAAAACCGGCATGGAGTTGTATGGAAACCCGACAGCTTGGTGAAACTCGGACGTGCATATGGAGTTTCTTAGGAGATCGTTTGGTATTCGACCTCGACCATGGCAGCCTGTGATTCTCCTGGTAAACGATTTTTCCGGTCACTGGGGCGATGGCATTGAGACCTACGCGCTCTCGATCGACGTGCATCTACTGAGAGTGCCTCCTCCTTGCACCTCAACCGCCCAACCAGCCGACATTGCCTGGAATCGACCGTTCAAGAGTCATCTACGAAGTGCGTGGATAACGGAACTTCAGGCACAGCTGCACAAAAGCAGAGGCGCACCTGGTGCATTCAAGTTTAAAGCACCAAACCGATCGACTGTCTCCTACTGGGTGAAAGAGACCTGGGACAAGCTGTCACGCGCAACCATACAGAATGGTTTCAAGAAGACGCACATTATCTCCCCTCTTCCGACGCCTGACGAGGTTGGCCTGCAAGTGTCAACCGTCGATCCACTGCCGATCGACCCCTGCGAACTGCGAATCTGGTTCAAGACGCCGGGGTCGACGTGTCCTCTGACGACGATCTCGATGAAGGCGGCGAAGAAGTTGATCTGTAGGTGATCGGTAGCTAGGACTAACATAAGCCAGCAGGATTTACTTAGTAGACGCACTCTTAATCGATCAATAAAGTTTGAGTCCTACCTTTGTGTGTGCTGCGATCCTGTCAAGTTCACAACGTGACCCACCTACTATACAACACCAAAACACCATGCACCGAAGTCAGTCCGAATGCATGCCACGCCAATGAAAGTCGGCACGCCCCGAGCGGGGGCCCCCACGAAGCTGCACGCCAAAGCTCGTTGCGCTGTGCGCACTCACCGCGAAGAAAACAGCGCCTGCACAGGGCGTCCCGCCACTCGACTTTGTGGCGTCTTTGTGGTGTGTCACATCTAGCCACGAAATACCGGTGCCGTTCGGCTTAAGTATGCAAGCACCGTTAATATAATTTTCAGTATCCCTACATGCCGACCAAAAAAACATGCTAGTCCGTTTGCACATAAAGTTTACGGTATACAATACGGGTTAGGGATGACGGTTTATCATATCCCTAGGACCACTTTTTTCAAAAACAAAACCTCTATGTACGAACGTTAGAAATCGAATGACCGACGGTTCAAATTGCGAAGCGAGGTAATCACCTATGGCGTAGTCACTAAACAGAGGATCCAGTTTTATGGAACCGGTCAAGGGTGGCTTTGTATCAGGCGGCGGAAGATTACGTGATTCGAGGCCGTTTTAGGTACTATTTAGCATTGGTGATTTGCGGCCGTCACCCGTCCCACGAAGGGCCCCCCTCCATGGCCACGGTCCGGGATTACAGTAGCATGAACTGTCAGTCTGATATAGCAGAAAGTGCGGGTGAATCAGGCTTCCTGGGAAGGGTCGAGCCTCGTAAAAAGTCCGGAAAAAGTCAAGGCTACACTTACGGCATGCACTGATTTCAGCGTTTGAATTAAGTGAGGCGGTCGTGCTTGCCAAGGCAAGCGGTACACCAGTAGTAGGCGAAGCAAGGGTAGAAGGTCAAGCGTAAGCGCAAGAAGGATATCGACCAGGGAATCATGGAGGGCTTAAAAGTCTACGCTGAGGACATGGTCCGCGCGCAGAAGACTGCCCGCGGCCGTGGTCTCGCGCATGGACGCCGAGGCGGCGCTGGTCCTGATGTCCTTCAGCTTGGACCAGCTTAACGTCAGAATCAGCCATGTGAACACGGTGGGGCAATCTGCGAACAAGACGAAGAAGTAGTTGGCAAACAAAGGGAAGACAGGGCGGCGTCATGACGAGCAGGCACAGAAGACCAAGGGCAAGCAGGGCATCGAGCAGAGCGACATGAAGAGCAAAACAACACGGATGCCGGGACGGCCGTCATGGGCAGCGTGAACAAGGGCTTGGACGCGGTGATGTAGTCTGCGATCGAGGCGAAGAAGAAGGAAGAGGAAGCCCGCAACCTTTTTTCGAGAGTCTCCAATTTTCGTGGCTTCATATCCGAGACACGGCCCAGGTCGGATTTGGTCGTCACGCTGAATGTATGCTGTATTTCAGCTGAGCGTCTGAATTGTGGTCGGGGTACTCACTTCACTGGAGTTGGTGCAAGCCGGCGCACAGGGTTCGTTCCGAGGCCAAACGTTGTGGGCTATCACGCGTTGATGGAGAGAAGTATGTACGCATAAGTCCTTGTTTGGGATTTCAAACTGGCGCAGGTCGGCAAGCACAACATCGCGTTTTACGTTGGAGCGCTCTACGTGTTTCAGCAGGTCGAATACATTGGAAGCTATGATGGAGTCGCGAAAGGTTGTGTCGTGTATGACCCTACTTACTATTCCAAAGCTCGACTGGTATCTCCACCACTGCGGCCTCTCAAGACAAAGCTCGAGACTTGCAACAAACCGGGGAAGGTCAAGGCTCAAACGGTGGCATCCAGCAAACGAGCTGTAGTGGAGGCGTCCAAATACTAGGAAGCCGCACGTATGGGTCTCGGTCTGGCTGAGCGGGACATGTTTCTTGATGAACATTTTTTACGCTGCTTTACATCTACAAGGCGGCGTGGTAATTGCCACACACAATGTAGCGTTCTAGGTGCTTCATACGTTGGTTCCATCTACTCTACAGTGTACACAGCATGACTATCGACCCACGACTAGAGTGCGTGTACGCTGCCTTGTGTGTATCCCAAGTGCAGTGAAACTACGGCGTCTTCCTGAACTACGTGGGTGGTAACGGCCTTTGCTGAAGTAGGTACATGTTGCATGAAGGATGGCATTCGTTGATATCTGTGGAAGCATTGGCACGAGCACACTGTCAGCAGCTTGAAGCTGAGGAGCAAGGAGATGAAGCTTCACCCGATCGAGGGAAACCGTCTGCATACGCGCAGGAATGCGTAACTACAGCGCATTGGAGCGCTAACGCTCGGCAAACTCGTGTGAGGAGATATTGTTGCAACCGAGCGATCGACATACAGACTGCAATTTGTTCGTCAAAGTAGAGGTTTGGTAGGCAAAGGTTAAAATGGCATGCGAGTTGTACGCCCAGTGCTTATGAAGGTTTGCTGGTGGTCGTAACAGCGCCCGCATTGCGTCGAAAGCGTTATCGATGCCGTGTCATCGTGATGTGTTAGATGTGATTTCGAGCAGAGGCTATCGTGGGAAAATACGCTGAAGTTAGAGGTAGTCGGCACTGGATAGGGCAGCACCATCGAGTCGGCGTTATGATAGAAGGAGATGAAGTTTCGTGGCCGTGGATGGAACCGGCTGCACCCATGCAGGAAAGCCAAGCTACAAATCACGGAAGCGTTTGTTGTCACGGATGGTAGGCAAATGGTTGTAGCTATCATTTGCGTTTCTGTCTGCTAAGCGAACGCATGTATATCAGTAGGAATAATGCGGCAGCTGAAGATAAACGCTTTTATTATTCCTGGCGAAGGCGTCCGTCATCTCCCAGTCTATCGCTAGAATAGCACGGTACAGATCTTGATACAAATTTTTGCAACAATGGAATCTAATCCCCACTAGACGAACGCGGTGCGCTCCGTACTACAGGCATTTGCGGGATACGAAGACACGATCCAAAACGTGCATGTATCCCGAGAACGGATGAACTCCATGGTAATGTCTGTGGATGCGAGTAAATGCTTTTCCTGTGTGCTGATTTGTGTCATGGTGTTTGAATAGGATGATATCCCGTACTACAGGTGCGAACCATGCGGGATTGGCGACTACCTTGTGGTATGGATTGTGATAATCGAGTAGTAAGTAAATCGGTGGTGTACCAACGTGTGGAAACGTGAAGGTAATCTAAATGTCAGACCCAAACAGAATGTGTTCAAGGTCACTGCGCTACAAGAACAAAATGCGGGAATTAACGACTTCTGGATGGGCTTCATGCTGATTTGATGTTGAAACTCATCACTGGGAAAGGAGTCGCGCTGGTAGCGGATGCGGCGATCAATAAAGACGATCTTGTGATTCAGTACGTGGGCGAGGTACTGAGGCGAAACATGTATATGGAACGAGAACTTGCGGCACGGGTATGACTGTTCCGCAACGCTCGGTTTGTCTGTAGGCTTGCTCACCGCAAAGTATCCGAGTCACCATGCACTATACATCGCCACGGAGGTCGTCATCGTGCTAACCACTTGGACCTCACGTGACACACGGCCAGGAGGACCCACATCGTTCCCTTGTCCCTGGTGGTCTAAAACCACCCCTGTGCCCTCCGTCTGCATACCTTGCCTCAGAAGACTAGATATTCCCGTCCTACGGCTTACCCCTCAGCTTAGTTGTTTGCTGCGGTAGTCACTTGACTTGAACTTATCCCGTCCAAATGGTAGCTGAGAGGCGAGGTGAACGACCGCCCACCCAACACTCTCCTATCTACGGTCCCCGTCGCCTAGCTACCCTGTCTACTGCCGTCATTGAGCAACCCCTCGCGCCTGGATCTTCCTGCTCGCTTGCCTTCTCAGCCGTTCATCTGCGTCCCCTGCGTCGCCTCACTTATCTTACTGCACTGCCGTATGTCCCACCGGCACGTCGTCCCGCTCGAGATCCTTCTCCGTGGCCTTTCGACTTCGGCCACCTGCTCACTGTGGGTACACACCGCCTCGAACTTTAATGCCACTCCACTCTCACTCGCTTGAGGTCACCACTGCTGTGTCTGCGTGACGCAGCTCACACCTACTACTGTGAACTAGACCGTATGTGACTTACGCTAGCAATACCAAGTTCTAGTTATATTGGTTAGGTCGATAAACGGTCAGTTGACCCTGTCCTGGAGATCTCGTACGGCTTCGGCCAGTGAAGATCACGTAGAACTTTGGCTAGTGCAGATCCCGTATGGCTTTGGAGAGATCATGTACGTCTTTGGAGAGAGGAGGTTCCGTAGGACCTTGGCCGGTGAAGATCACGTACACTAAGCGCGAAGCACTGTACTTGTGCCTTCATCGACCAGCACCAATTACCGTGTCGACACCTGGTTGCTGTCCTTCACAGTCGAGGAACACTCGATACGGTGTTCTCGTACTGTAGCTAGATGTACTTGATTGCAACCTATGCCAAAGCCTCCTCGGGGGCGGCTGTGCAGCTACCTTTAGATCAGAAAATTGGGCTCGATGGCGAGACGACCCCGCCGATTCTAGCCGCTAAGCGTGGAAGTCCGCAGACATAGCAATTCAGGAGCAATGGGGAGGACGGACCTGGCCCAAGATACCGTTGTGGGCAGTGTGAACATGTTGGACACAACAAACGAACATGTACAGAGCGGAAGGTTGGCTCGTAGAGCACGTGGAGACGGTAGCCTCGCTCGCTGATACTAAGTACCATCGCAGTGACACCAGAGCAAAAGGACGACTGAATCGGTATGCGAGATTTGTCGATATCACATGTTTATCGGTACGGAGTAAGCAGGCATCTTCAAACTGGGCGTTGCTAACATAAAAGGACGAAACGCCCAGTTTGATATGCCCAGGAATCCTCATTTTGAACCATGAAAATGGCCTGGAGGAGCTCGTGTTGAAGGCCCCATCAACAGATATGGGACTGCTGCAGTCCTCCATGCACTCGATGCAGTCTTGCAGCCTTCACAAGTGGTTCACACCTCACAAAAGCCGTAGCACATGGCAATCGAACCAGCAATGTCAGCCTAAACTCGACGGTTTACTTTGGCATACAGTAATTTACCAGCTACCCAGCACCACCTCTCCTCTCCCGGTGACCACAATGAAGAGACCACCAGCGAAAGAAAAAAATCGAACAAAGGGCTGCTACAAGCCGCCCCACCAAGAAGGGCGATGCATCAACGACTCTCTCGTATTTTCTCCTCCCAAGGCAAGTGTTGCATGCCAGAAATGGCTTCCGAAGTACGAGATCGATCTTGGCCTGCACCCATTCAACTTCCGAGACGGCGGTTGTAAAAGGCTCTCTGTAAGTTCTGTGACATCTTCGGTCGAGAGGAAGAAGGCCAAAACCCGCTCGGTATTTCGACGTTTGGATTGCTTGTGAGCACGAAGAAGCAACAGAAGAACTGTTAGCAATTCATCGGGAGCTATAGGAAGCAGAGTGACTTATAGTGGCGTTAGGTAGGGCTAAATGACATTAGTTATTGGTTTGCTTGAGGGCTGGAAGGAAAATACCGAAGTGAGATTGATGTTAGTCCTACAATCTACAAACTTGTCCTCCTTTTCCTACTGCTCTCCTTGTGCTCTCTTGCTGCCTCACATCATCTTGTTTACCGCGCACCCCAATTGACTGGAACTCACTATGGTCTATCTCAACGTTGAGGTCCAGTTGAGGTAGCCGTCTTGGCTTGACTTGGTTTCACTATGGTCAAACTCACATGGATCTCACCATTAAGATCCAGTTGAGATATCCGACCAACCGCATTGCGCCGAGGCACGTGGCGTGCGTGCCGGGTGGCCATCTGCCCGTGGTCACCATTGCGTGAGTCTTGTCGTATGCTCGTCGGCGTGCACTGGCAACGCACTACTCCAACACTCCCACTCGCCGCTAGTGCTGAGCGGCCTTGGCATCGATCCCGCTCGCCTCGAGCAGGTACTTGAGACTCTTGGCCCCCAACCCTTTCGTGAGCGTGTCCGCGAGCTGGTTTTCCGTTTCCACGTAGCCGACCGTGATGATGTCTTTCGCTACATTTTCGCGGATGAAGTGGTGGCGGATGTCGACATGCTTCGTACGCGCGTTGTACCCCGCGTTGCTCGCCAATGCGATCGTACCCTGGTTGCCTTCCCACACTTGTATTGCTCCCAGTTGCTCGTGACCGAGGTCTTTCAGCATGGCGCGGGTCCATAGAACTTCCTGCGTGCACAAGTTCAACGTCATGTACTCCGCCTCCGCCGAGTTCAGAGCCACGGTGCGCTGGTACTTGGACTTGAAGACGACAGGCGCGCTCCCGGTCATCACCATGATCCCCGACACGGAGCGGCGGTCGTCGAGGTTGCTGCCCCAGTCCGCGTTCGTGAACGCCTCCATCTTGACCTTCCCGTTGTTGCCGTTATAGACGATTCCGTATTCCCGCGTGATCTTTAAGTAGCGGAGCACTCGGATCGCAGCCTTCCAATGCTGCTAGCCGGGGTTCTCCGAGAACTGCGACAGCTGCGTGACGATGTAGGTCACGTCTGGACGAGTGCATGTCGTGACGTACAACAAGCATCCGGTCAACGACCTGTACGGCTTCGAACTCATGTCCTCGCGCTCTGCGCTCATCATCGGCGACTGCAACTTGGATAATTTCAACCCCGTCTCACACGGGTTCAACACCGCCTTCGCGTCCTGCTGGTTGAGCCGATTCGAGACGTCATCGATGTAGCGCATCTGCTTGATCGTCAGCGTGCCCGCCATTCGGTCATGGTCTATCTCCATGCCGAGGATGAACTTAACCTTGCCCAGTTCCTTCATCTTGAGCGCGCCTTCAACGCGATCTTGACCTCGTTGATCTCCGTGTTGGTCTTGGCAGCGATGATCATGTCGTCCACATACAAACAGACGTACACGAACTTGCCCTTCTAGCCCTTCACGTAGACGCACTGGTCCGCCCCACAGCTGTAAAAACCAATCATCATGAACACCTTGTGAATCGTCTTGTGCCATGGGTTCGCGGCCTGCTTGAGGCCATAGATCGCCTTGTTCAACCTGCACATCATGTTCGCGGCGTTGTCGATGCCGTACGGTACCTCCATGAAGACTTGCTTTTTCAGGTCGCTGTTCAGGAACGCCGTGTCCGCGTCCAACTGCTCAGTCACATATGCACTACGGACAACACAACCCTGATGGAGTTCATGTTGGCGACGGGCAAGTAGGTTTCGAAGTAGTCCACGCCGTACTTATGCTTGAAGCCCTTCGCCACCAGCCGGGCCTTATATCGCACGACTCGACCATGCTCGTTCCTCTTCTTAGCGAATACCCACCGACACCCAATTGGTCGGGCCTTGGAGGTCCGTCGGACCAATGTCCACGATCCGTTGTCGGCGTGAGCCTTCAGCTCGGTGGTCATCGCCTTGACCCACTCCGACGCCTCGTCGCTCTTCATGGTCTGATGGTACGTGGTGGGCGCGTCGTCAGCGTCTCCAACACTAGCAGCGTAAGCGAGTACGGCTTCTGCGAGCAGACCGTCCTCGTCAACTCGAGGCCTCTTAGGCGACGGCGGCCAGAAGTGGTCGTCGTTTCCGGGTCCTCGTCCATCTTGTACTCGTCGTCGTCTGGACGAGAAACCCCAAGAAGACGTACTAGATCGCGTGCGCGTCGGACAGCTCTGGTTCCGGGTGGAATACGATGTCCTGGCTCAATGTTGGGCTAGTCGTCCTTTGGTATGTGGCAAGCCGGTGCCTCGTTGGCTCGTGCTGGACCGCGTCGTCCATCTTTGTGTCTTCCACATGCGCCTCCTCCGCCGATCTCATCGGTTCTTCATCAACGGGTTGTTGTTCTACTTCGGGCTGGACGACTTCCTCGACATCCTCTGTCAACTGGATGATCGTCGTGTTCTCCGTCGGTGCAGAGTCGTATATGCCGTTCACCTCGCGCTCGTCGAGCTTCGCCGACCTGGTCACCTTCACCTTGTTCGACTCCAAGTCGTACACGCGGTAGCTCTTCGAGTTCTCGGCGTACCCCAAGAACATGCACTTGAAGGTCTTCGGCTCCAACTTGGTGCGCTTGGCCTTGTCAATGTGGGCGTACCCGACCGAACCGAACACACGCAAGTGGTCCTTTCGGGGCGTCTGCTTGAACACCAACTCGTACGGCGTCACGTCCGAGTGCGTGCTGTTCGTTGACCGGTTGATCAAGTGCACTGTGGTGCTGACTGCATCTGCCCACCATATCGTCACGACGCCCTTGTAGTGCAGCATGCTCCTGGTCTTCTCCATGATTGTGCGGTTCATGCGCTCCGCCACGCCATTTTGCTGTGGACTGTACGGTACGGTCTTCTGGTGCACGATCCCGTTGAGGTCGCAGATGTTGTCCATCGCCTTGTTCACGAACTCGGTACCGTTGTCCGAGCATAGACACTTAATGCGCTCTCCCCATTGGTTCTCGTACATATTCATGAACGACTTGAACTTATTCGGCACTTCGCTCTTCTTGTTAATGAACTACACCACCACGTACTTGGAGTAATAGTCAACAAACGTGAGCACGTACCGGGCCCCGCCCTTTGATTTCGTCTTCATGGGTCCCATGACGTCCGTGTGCATCAACTGCAACACCTTCGTCGTCTCCGTCGACGAGCGAGCCGGGAAGTGGGTGACCGTCTGCTTGTCCTTCATGCATCCCCCGCATAACGTCATCGTCTTCTGGTTCGCCATGGGCAAGCCGGTGGTTGCGTGCTGCGTCTTCGTCAGCGCGTCCTTGTTCAAGTAACCCATGCGCGCATGCCACAACTCCCACTCACGGTTGACTCCGACGTACTCCACGTAGTGCGCCATGTCCTTCTGGCAATCGAGCACGTATGCCTTGCCGATCTTCTTGCCGGATGCGATCGCCTTCGACTTGTTCCAGATTATGCACGACTTCTGCAGGAACTCTACGCTCATACCGCGCTCTGCCAACTTCCCAACTGACAGCAGCCGTCGATCTAGGCCGGGGATGTGGAGCACCTCCACCATCCGAATACGTTTACCGTCGATGTCTGTCAGGCGCACCGACCCCGTTCCCACTACGCGAATCTTCTTGCCGTCCGTGATGGTCACATCGATGTTCGTGTCGAGGTTTTTGTAGTCAAACAGGTCGTCGCGGTGTGGCGTCATATGCGCCGTCGCACCGCTGTCGATCAGCCACCCAGCCGATCGACCTTCTCCCACGGCGAAGACCGCATCTTCGTCGTTGTTCCAGTTCATGTTCGGGCAGTCCCGCTTCATGTGGCCCACCTGGTCACAGTTGAAGCACTTGCCCTCGAAGACGCCGTTCTTCCTCGCGCCGTTGCCCTTGCGGTCATTGCCGCCTTTGAAGTTCTTCATGGTCTTGAACTTACCGCCGTACGCGGTGGCCTTCAGCGCGCGCTCTGCGCCTTCCTTCTTCTCCAAACGCTCGTACTCCTTGGGTAGCTTCTCCTTCAACTCGATCAGAGTAGCGTCCTTCGAGTTCTCCACGATCGAGGAGATCAACTCGTACTCCGTGGACATGCTGCTCAGCAGAATGACGAGGTGGCGAGCCTCGTCCAGCGGTTCCCTGAGCGTCTGCAGGCCTACGATGAGTTCGTCAAAGTTGTCCAAGTGCTTCGTCATGGTCACCCTGTCCTCCATCTTGAACTCGTGGAGCCGGCGCGTCATCGACACACGGTTGTGGATCGTGGTCCGGTTGTAGAAGTCGCGCAGCGTGTTCCAGGCCATGATGGCCAACGTTGCCGACCAGATCTTCGTGTGATGCTCCACCGCTACTCCTTGATCAATGATCCCGAGCGCCTTCACGTCGTTCAGCAGCCACACCTCCGTCATCTCTGACGGGTCCTTCACCACTTGCACGTGCGCCAGCTGCCCCTCCCGCGCCAGCGCCATCCGCATAGCGAACTCCCAGTGGAAGTAGTTGTCACTCCCCAGGATGACTTCGGCCTTCTTGGCGGACGTGGTCGTCGTGGCGGTCGATGAGCTTGAGCGTCTTGCGGCTGTTAACCCTCCCGCACTCACGGGGATTTTTGCTCCCTGTCCGCTATTAACATGTTGTTAAATACAACTTGTTAGAGCAGGCCTAAACTTGATATTAGTATGAACCGTGTTAAGTTCGAGGGCTTGCGGGAAGCTGACCTGATGAGAGTTGGCATAACTTCAAATCGTGTGCAGATTTATGTACTACCATGTAGTTAAAGTCACCGCCGTTTGCAGCACATATTTTCACAGGGTTTACACCATGGATGTCCAATTGGCTTTTTTATTGGAGATGAACAGAGTGCAAACGTAATTGCCAATCTATGTCTCGCGTCATCACTGAATGCATTGATCTTAGCAAGCTATACGTGCTAGAACCATGCGCAAAACAAGCAAAGCGCCTCACTCGTGCTCAATGGCGGCGGCACCTGATGCGATCTCACTTTCGGCGTCATCGTACTCCGTCCTTCCAACCGCTGTATAAAGACTTCATGCTCACGGCGAGTCTCGCGCCCCGTAGACATTCTCGACCTCTTGTCCCCTTCTGCCAACGGCTTGAGAGTTTCTTCATCACGAATCTAACAGCCTGGTGGGAAACCAGTCTTCAGTCTTGAAATATCCCTTTGTCCTTCTTTGCAAAATTGAGTACTGGCTTTGTATTTTTCCAGCCTAACCCGGTGCATTTCAACGTCCTTAACATGTAGTATATACAACATGTTACAAAAACATCCAACACCCTGCATGTAGTCATATACAACACGTGAGTGCGGGAAGGTTAACATATTCGTTTGCTTGAGGGCTGGAAGGAAAATGCCGAAGTGAGATTGATGTTAGCCCTACAATCTACAAACGTGTCATCCTTTTCCTACTGCTCTCCTTGTGCTCTCTTGCTGCCTCACATCATCTTGTTTACCGCGCACCCCAATTGACTGGAACTCACTATGGTCTATCTCAACGTTGAGATCCAGTTGAGGTAGCCGTCTTGGCTTGACTTGGTTTCACTATGGTCAAACTCACATGGATCTCACCATTAAGATCCAGTTGAGATATCCGACCAACCGCATTGCGCCGAGGCACGTGGCGCGCGTGCCGGGTGGTCATCTGCCCGTGGTCACCATTACATGAGTCTTGTCGTATGCTCGTCGGCGTGCACTGGCAGCGCGCTACTTCAACATTAATGTAATTCACTTCAAAACAAAGCAAAGTGACTTCCGTCGACGCGTTGACGAGCAGGCAGATCTTACACTTGAAGATGCCTGAGGAGGCCAGCGCGGGCGGAGTGTTTGATCCACTAACCGCTTTCTGTGTTGGACCAGCACGTATTGCGCCTGAAACCCGCACCGTGGAGGGTGGTTTCAGCGCACTAAAGAGATTAAGCGGCCCACAATGCAGAAGACTCAGCAACTACGCAATCAAAGGTGAATTTCAAGGCCAGCAAGATTTCGAGCTGGTGGAGCTAGCGGACGTAGTCGAGAACGACAAAGCCAAACAGGCAGCAGAGACGACTAACTGAGGTGAGCTATCCGCTCCCGTAGCGACGCTAATGTCAGTGTCTCTATACATTTGTCTATACATTTGCAAATGCCCAGTTGTAGTTTTCTCGTGAAATCCATACACTCGTATCAGCACTTCCCAGTTAGAGTTTTCCAGGAGTACCCAATTTATACCAAGTGGGCGTTTTTTTATAAACACCCCGTTTGAAGATGCCTGGGTGTACGGACAGGTACATGTAGCGGCTACCGATTCGGCATTTAAAAAAAATGCGATTTCATTCCGATTTGGTCATTTACCCCGAAGTAGGTAAAGCGACTTTAATGTAAATACAATCACTCTTGATATAGAGGAGGAGGTGACCGCATCGCAAATGATTATCAAAGAAGCTATATATGTGCGTTCCAGGCTGCAAGACCCGAATGCCGTTCAAGCTCCTGGGGTCTATAAAGGTGGTTTAGATGGACTCAACGAGCCCAAATATCCCTTTAAAGTCTTCATATTGGCGAAACTACACGTGTTCTTCTTCGCTTCAACAGTTCTTTCAAGGATTTGAATGCCGTGACATCCGTCCTCTTGTTCACGACTAAAGTTGCTCCACAGATGAACTACAACAACTTAAGCGGCAGCAGGATATATTACCATTTTAGGGTGGAGCTCAGTGCCATATTAGGGTGCTTAAAGCGACTTTAACTACGTTTAAAGTCGCTTTAGTTAGAGTACATGTCTCAACTTAAGGTCGCTAACGAGATTTTATTCCCCCCCCCCATCCCTCTATAACCCTATCCCTACACATCGCAATGCAAAACTGCTGGCACCGAAAAACACACTTCGTGATACCATGAGGAATTTCCATAATTTAGTGAAAATCACTGATCAAAATGATTGTGATGATCAAAAAAAGCGTAGTAGCCTTCAATTTCCAAGAATAAAAGCAAATCATATAGTACTCTGAAATGAATCACTATTATCCAGCTATTACTACTTACACGACCTCTGCTGGCATGCCAAACAACTCTCACGTCTGCTGGACTGTTGATACTGAGGGCTGCGTGCGTACGACCTACGCATCTACCGCGCTGGCTTAGACTAACTCCCGTGTTTTACACCGGGGCTAGATGACAAGAGAGCAGGGAGCTGGGGTAGATATTCCGGCCGATGCAATACTCTTTAGACTTCGTCATCGGCGCTCGGGGGATAAACACGAGTCACGCGTCACTGACGTACCGTCAGCCATACGTCGTTGTAATGGTAACGCCACCACTTTGTGCGTCTACAGAGTATTTAACGTGTTTGAGCCAACATAAATACAGGGTGAATGAGATATACTGCCGGCTGTAGTATGGATTGCAATATTTGTGGTATGATCAGAAGGCTCATGATCACCTAGACAGAACAGGCAGGTAACACCTTTACATTCTACACTCTCGGTTATTAATAGCTGTGAGAGCAGGATGCAGTGCAAAACACAGTCCGGTTAAGTTACTAAAACAAAACGCAACCCCCGAGCTCCAATGTCAGCTTGTTCCTTCAGCTTCGTAGGTTGAACAGCGTTCACAACGCTATTCAAATCGTGGTGGTGAANTCGAAGAAGTACTGAGGTCAGCGCTTCCCTGGTGTCAAATCATTTTGACAAATCTCAGTGATTTTCACTGAATTATGGAAATTCCTCTGATACCGTATTGCGGTATCAGCAGAACGTGTTGCCCCGTTCCTGCAGTCTTCCTATCCTATGATCTCGTCAGTATCCAGCTGTCGTCATCATCTGTGCCAGAGTCACCCAAGCCATTTATAAGGAGCATCACTCCATGTGGCCACAAGAACGACCCACTGGAATCTGTAAGTATGCTGTGTGCTGTTGCGACATCAAAGAAGTACAAATGAGCACCAGGTCTTTTAAAAAGGAACTCTTTTAAGGCCTTGATCGTATGGACGGAACGTGAGATCTGTCGGGTCCTTTGGCAATAGTGGGTCGAGAGACTATCTCTGAGTGTGTAAGACCCACCAATTGTTGTACCTGTATGTGGTATGTTTGCGTCCTTAATATACGGACGGATACATACATGTATTATGTAGGTAGCGGGCAGCCCCATCTTGTTTCATATCCTCTGCCAGTTTACCCTCCGCGAGCAACGTCTCGTTTAGTTGTTTATCCTTGGCCCATACGCCTTCAGTTCGCAATTTGATTCCAGCTTCACGGTCCCGGTAAACAAGTAAACCAGTCACCGAGTGCAATCATGCGTCTTCCATCCATCCTGCTGCTGGTTGCTGCCGCTCTACTTGCAAGCACTGCGCAGTCCAAACCGATGCAAGTCAAGTCCCTCGCTGTGGACCGATCGCTGAACGTCAACATTCCTGCTCAGCGGTTCTTGCGGAGCCACCACTCTTTAGATGAGGCCACTGAAGAGAGAGGCGTCGCTTCGATCCTGGAGAAGGTCAAAGGTTTGATCTCTTCGAAGGTTCCCGATAAAACGCTCCAGCGCTGGGCGGCCGAAAACCAGTCCCCGAAGCATGCCTTCACACATTTGAAACTGGACAAGGCGGGGGCCCAGCTCTTCAAGAAACCCAAGTTCGGCTCCTGGGTCACCTTCATGACTAAGCTCAATCAGAAGAACCCGGAGGCAGCAATGCTGTCGACCTTGATGACGCGCTACAGCGACGACGCTCTGTCGCAGATGCTTATCAAAGCGAAGAGTGCCGCGAGGACGAAGGACATTGCCACCAAGCTGCAGGCCGAGCAGCTCCGCGTGTGGGCGAGCCAGGGGAAGTCGGCCGACGACGTGTTCAACCTATTCAAGCTCAGTAAGAATGCAAAGAGCTTGGACGAGCTTGTCGACAACCCACAGTTCGCTACTTGGACCAAGTACGTGGATGATGTCAATGCGAAGGAACCGGAAAAGGCAAGTCCGATGGTGGTGAAGACCTTGACGACGTACTACACCAACACGGGGCTGTACAAGATGCTCGACGCAGCCACGAACGTCGCGTCGACGAAGAAGTTGGCCACGGACTTGCAAAAGGCACAGGTCGACAAGTGGTTGACTGCTAAAGTAAACCCGACGGATGTTTTCCGCTGGGTGGGCGCCAAAGGAACAGCGCAAGACAGCGTCGAGAGGTCTCTTTGGCGAGCATACCGTGAAGACTACAACAAGAAGTTTAATCCAGCCCAGTAAGTATCGACAGGGTTTTCGAGACAAAGCTCATGATGATAGATACACGTAACTCTTAGAATGGAGCAACCCACGTTGGGGTTTTCAACATTGTTGTGGAATTCTACGAGTCACCTCGCCAGTGCCTTTCCGGGGCAACATTTCAGAGTATCGCAACCGCGCTTAACCCTCGCTTCTGAATCGCCCCAGGGTTTTCCGGGTTCATCGGGAACGACCAACTGCCGCGCTTGCACCCAATTTGGCACTCGAGCTTCAGCGTCATGAAGTAAATCGAGTGTTTCTGCTTCAGTGAAAGTGTGCACCAGTCTTGAGTGGGCACGTAGCTGCTCGTAAGCGGCCCAAGCGCTCCTTTCAGCACCTCCTGTTCTCACAAGGAAAGCCGGCGTGTTAGCTCAACGCAGATCGATCGATCCCAAGCAAAACCATGACCCCCCCCACCTGCAGAATTGCAATGACTATGAGGCGCAGACCTCCAAGACGGAGGTCTTTGTTCTTCTTGGACCGAAACGAGTCAATATTTCCAGAACTCACGCGGCAGCTCCTGCAAAACACAAGCGTGCACCACACCCAGAGTGAGCACGGGGGTGCGATCACCTCCGCGACGTGCCTCAAGTACCAACCATTTATCGTTCGTAGTCCGGTTTACCAATCGAATCGTCGACACGTCTGGAGTGGATTCCACCTCGCAGCGGTAGATATCATCTTTCGGCCCGCGCAGCTCGAAGGGGTTAAAAATGTTCTTCTTCTCCATTTATGCACTTGATTCGGAGAAAGCAAACTATTGACTGAGAGACCCACGCACCGAGGGAGCGCTAGTAGATGGCTACGGACTTGGGGGGGTTACATCAGTCTCGTAGTTTCTGCGGAAAAGGCCCAAACTATCTCGTCCTTCAACATCAAGACGAGATTGACAACAGCGTGGCCTTGATGGCAAATTGTGCGTCAATTTGCATCCAACATCACACAGGACATAGGGTTTACCGGTTTGGCATCGTAGGCGCCTAAACTGCAGCGACTGTTTCGCGCCAAAACGTTCAAATCGCTGCGAAATAGTCGCAACCAGGTGCTTGACTCCCTTATCGTTCGTCTTTGGTGCTTCCTCGGGTTCCTCACTCTCCAATTTCCCCGCTTTAGCCCAAGAACCTCCTCCTCCTCTTCTCAAAAACTCCATCAGCGATGTCTGGACGCGGCAAAGGCGGCAAAGGACTCGGCAAGGGCGGCGCTAAGCGTCACCGCAAGGTGCTTCGTGACAACATCCAGGGCATCACCAAGCCGGCCATCCGTCGACTCGCGCGCCGTGGTGGCGTGAAACGCATCTCCGGTCTCATCTACGAGGAGACTCGCGGCGTGCTCAAGGTCTTCCTCGAGAACGTCATCCGCGACTCGGTCACGTACACGGAGCACGCGCGGCGCAAGACCGTGACGGCCATGGACGTCGTGTACGCCCTCAAGCGCCAGGGCCGCACCCTGTACGGCTTCGGCGGTTAAAACGCAGTTCTCATACTGTGCTGCTAGTTGGTGTGTCCTTGCTTATGGAAGGTGGCTAACTCTCTACACTGGTGTTTCTTAACACCACCCTTTTCAAAGAGAACCATCATACTCTCGAGGCCGCTGTTGTAAGTTTCGTAACATGATACGCCTGAATACAAGTGTGCATCGCACGGATAAATGATAATTTGGGCCGTTTTGCCGTCTGCATTATTGGTCGACGCTTCTTGTCTGACTATTATTAGGGTGTCTACCGTCGCGAGCTCTCTCTCTTTCTTTTTGGCTCCAAGTGTTCACAAAAACAATGAATGCTTCTCGGGAAGCGCCGGTGCCAGCACAACTCAGTCTCACACGACTGTCCTCGGCACGAAGAACGAGCGAAAGAGTTGTTCACCCAAGAAATGTGAAATCCCCACTGTCCAGAGTATCGCAAGCGTGGCTTTCAACGCAACTCACGAACTTTGGAGGAAAGTATTCCATCGAGCGGATGCTCGCGCTCGAAGAGTACACCCAGAAATCGTCTTTCATCCGCGTGGCAGTGGTGATCATCGGAACGCCTGTCCCCGTCGCTTTGCTCGTGATAGCGCAGGAAAGTGTTCCGCTGCAAGACCCCGGAGCGCAAATTACGGATTTTGGGTTCGCTTCGGCGTGTTAGCTGCGTCCATTGCGTACGGAACTGCAATGCACGCGGAGAGTATGATCGACGGTGCTGCACTCTCCTCGCGTCAGCTCGCGCTCTTTGCGGCTTGTGTGATGATCGGTTGCGTCGCGACCGCCATGGCAATTGCTGCTGGCTTGGTATTCCCGATACCGTTCGTGTCGATTACCTTTTCCATGGCGATGGTCACCATTTTGCTGGGCTCGTTCCGCGCTGTCGTCGGCGGTCGAGTCTTCCGAGAGATCACAGGACGTCGAGACCAGCTCCTTCGATTTACGAAGTTTGCGTCGGTGCAAATGTCAATGACGATGATCTACCCAGCGTATCAACTTCTGTTCCAAGCGGCAAACAACACGCGGTGGGAGCTGCCGGTGCTCCTGCTTCTCCCCGTCCTCAAGCTTCTCTTGAAGAATCTTTTCGTGCGCTCCTTCTCGTCCAAAGAGGACATGAATCCGGAGGGCGTGATCTTCACCGTGGACTTCTTCAGCGCGCTTTACCTGGCAACGTGCATCCAGACGGTTAAGTCCATCTCGACCATTGTGGTGATCATGACTGTCGACTTGGTGGAAACCATCATCGAGTTGCACGACCTCCATCGGCGCACGCACACCATTTTGAGTCGACTTCGTAGCGCTGCAGGCACATCCACAAGTCTGCTGGATGCTGTTCGTACGCTCTGTCATCGCCTAGAAGAATTGCGAACGCAATTGCAGGGTAGTATCCGAACTCGGTCGTGTATCTCTCACCGCGTCTCTCGCGAAGGTGAACTTCTACTCCAACAACTTGATAGTCGCTCACAGATAAGTAACTCACTACGGTTGACGTCCGACATGTCCTTCATCGCAATCTCAGCTCGAACTCCAAGAAAGCGATGGTGTTCATGCGGCGATCAAGGCAAGAGTGCGGTGTTGGCGTCGAATGCAGTTCTGCCGGTGACTGCAAATTCGCGCGCAAAGTCCCGGCACTCAGTGGATGGCAAGTTTTCTGCTTTACCTGAAGCGCTCGAAGCGCTTTTCACGTCCGAGTGTCTCGTTCTCACCGAGTATTTGGAAACAATCATCCCCTTTTTGTATGGCAACTTCATTCTCGTCATGGTGCACTTGCCCAGTGCACAATACCATGACGAGATGGCGGGTGTCACGAGCGGAAATGCTGTCAACACCGTCCGCAGTGTGTTCGTCTATGGAATGCTCGAATTCGTGTCCTTCCTTGTCCTTGCGGTCGTCATGCGGCGGAATTGCGGCATCCAGGCGCTGTACCATCTCGCGTTTGTGCTTGAGACCCAGGCGTCGTCCGTACAGTCCAAGTTGATTCTGTGGACGATCATGACGCTCACCTACCGCATCGCACACTTCGGTGCGTCCAAAGAACGAAAAACGGGGTTTAGAGCTCGATACTTACTCAATTGTTTTGTGCATTCAGGTGCGGATTTTTCCTTCCAATTCGCCTGGATCGGCGTGTAGATTTTTTGACAAGAGCAACGCGAAGTGTCTTTGGGAAGGGATGTTTGTATGGATATCGTTAAGCAACTATAGCACAGTGTCAAAAGAGGAAAAAGAGTTGCTGCATTTGCATCTCAAAAGGCTCAGTGGCAATCTGCTCACAGGAAGTAGGCGCCGACAGCCATGACGGTGGCGCACGCGGCGCCCACAGTGAGCTGGGACGCACCGCTCGATCCCGACGCGCTGGCCGAGGCCGCAGTTGAGCTGCCCGAGCTGCCCGAGGTGGTCGCCGACGACGAGTCCGTGGTGGTCGTCGACGAGCCGGCAGTGGACGACGTGGCGCCGGCGTCGACCGTGCCAGCCGAGCTCGAGGAGCCGACGGCGGTGTCGACGGCTGCGCTGCCAGCGCCAACGGCAGCGTCGACCGCACCCGAAGCGGCTGTGATGGCACCGGCAGCTGGGGCAGTTGTGGCCGTGGCAGCCGAGCCGGTCGCCGTAGACCCGGCAGCCGAAGCCACAGCCGTCGTGGCGGTCGGGGTCGTGTTGGCAGCGGACTGGCCGTTCACGGCGGCGACGGCGAGGGCGGCGATGGCGAGGACCTGGAAGAACTTCATTGGTAGTTGGGGGTGGAGTCGGCTGAGACTTGCTTGAGCACTCGGAAGTGGAAATGGGAATGAGGCGTTCTCCCATGGCCGACGCGAACGCAGAGGCAGAGGTTGTCGCTGCAGGAAACGGAGCCTCGCCCCGTGTTTCGCCGCTCTCTCGTGTGCCATACGGCCGCGTCAACTTGTGGCGTTTGCGGCTGGGCAGATCCTCAATCGCATTACTCTCGACAAGAGACGCGTGGGCAGGACGAAAACGTGGGAAATGCCCCATGCTTCAAAGGCACCAGCATATGAAATGCGACCTATCCCGGCGGAGGTGTCCATACGGATCGCCTCTACCACCATCGGTCAAGACTTGACCAACTTGAAGCGCTCTGTCCGCCAATTCCATGAGACTGCCGAGCGGCGAAATGATCCGCTTGTGCATCGAACGGGAAGCCCATAGAGAGCTGTGGTTTCGGAACCAATCTTCAAGTCATATCCCTTCCTTAGCTTCGAGTGAGCAAATTCGCACCTGAGAAGTAACCCAACGGCTCCTATTTTTCCTCGAACTATCGTTCACTAGTCAATCCGGTCAATCAATCAAGTGGTCTACGACTTGTAGTCCGGAAAGCGGTATTATCATTTCGTGCTCTTTTCACTTCAAAATGGCCCAGCATTGGCAAATGAAAACAGCAAATATACGTCTATTGCTTGCGCTTTACAGGGCTGCAACTAGAGAACCAAAGCAAAAGCTTGGCACGCGGCTCGAAAGGAAAGCTGCGCGTCCGTCTCCACTCCGATCCTCCGCTCTTCAGACAATTTACAGGAAGTAGGCGCCCACGGCCATGACAGTGGCGCAGGCGGCGCCCATCGTAATCTGCGCGGCGCCGCTCGAGCCCGAGGCCGAGGCGCTGGCGGCCGTGGAGCCGGACTTGGTGCTGCTGGCGTCGGCGGTGGACGACGAGGCCGTGACGCCCGACGAGGACGACTGAGTGGCGCTGGAGCCCACCGTGCCGGCCGAGCCCGTGGTGCTGGTGGCGCCCACCGTGGAGTCCACGGCGCCCGAGGCCGCGGTGGTGGCGGCGCCGATTCCCGAGGCGGCCATCGACGCAACAGTCGCCATGGCAGCGTCAGCGACCGAGGCGGCCGTGGTGGCGGCGGCGGAGCCAGCGGTCGAGGCGGCGGTCGAGGCGACGGTCGACGTGGCGGCCTGGCCGTTCACGGCGGCGACGGCGAGGGCGGCGATAGCGAGGACCTGGAACACCTTCATGATTTGGATGGGGGGAGGTAGTTGGTAGTGGAGACTGGGGCACTTGGGAGTAAAAGTGAGAATGAGGTGCTGGGAGGCGGGGGCGCCGCCATTGAGCGTGGTGACGCGGTGAGACCATGGCCTGCTCTTCCATGGCGTGCGAGCCGCTGTTTTTTCCAGGTGTCGAGCCGTCGTAGGACAACTTGTAGAGGGTTCCTTTTCGTGGGGTTGAGTGAGCAGTTGGCGCGATGCGATTGGCGGGATTTTCGTGCGAGAAGCGCTCGGATTGGCGCAAAATGCCGAAAATGTGGGGTCGTTGAAGTTGCCTTTTCTGACCTAGTCAGCAGTGCTGGTGCCTTGTGTTGTCGTTGTGGTGTGGTGCCGTGCAGTATTGCCACGGAAGTGCGTGTATTGCTGTCGCTCGACGTGCAGGCAGCGCTGCCGCCGTCTCTGCATGTGGCCAGCAGCGTATCAGAGGTACAGACAGCGAGAGCCATTCGGTGCGCTGCCAGACGGCCGCGCTCAGAGCGCACGCCAGCGAAGTCACACGCTCCAGCGGCCTTTCAACGCCATGGCCAATCGGTTTACCCATCGGCGCCGCCGCGTACTTCGCTGGACATGGAGAACACTGGCGTGTACCTATGAAGCTTAGAGCAAATCCGGGTTGCGCCGAGTGCATCTCATGCGAGATTGATGAAAAGCGACCAGCGAAAATGGATCTATCTAGTGAAGGCTGAAAATGGATCTAGTGAAGAAGGCGAGCTGTATTCGCTTCGGTTAAAGCGGACGTCTTCTATCTACAATATGCACGTCGAAGTGTCGGCGCCGAGCGGGGCGCGGACGTCGTTGGTATTAGTATACGCGTCGAGTTGGGCCGATGGCTCCTCACAGGAAGTACGTGCCCACGGCCAGCACGGCGGCAGTGGCGGCGCCCATGGCACCAGCGACCTGGGAAGCGCCACTCGAGCCCGAGGCCGAGGCGCTCGCGGCCGCCGTGGTCGAGGACGCCGTGGCGTCTGCGCCGCTCGACGACGACGCGGTGGTCGAGCCCACGGCGTTGGAGCCAGTGGAGCTCGTGGCCGCCGTCGAGTCCGTCGTGCCGCTCGAGGTCATGTTCATGCTGCTGCCCATGCCCGAGGCCGCCGTCGAAGCGGCGGCGGGCGTAGCAGCCGTGGCCGCAGCAGCCGAGGAAGCGGTCGACGTGGTCGCCGACGTGGCGGCGGCAGCTGAGCCGGCCGAAGACGTCGCAGTGGAGGTCTGTCCGTTGACGGCGGCGACGGCGACGACGGCGAGGACGAGCAGCTGGAAGACCTTCATAGTGGGGTGGGGAGGAGTAGTGGAGACTGGGGCACTGGGAAGCAAAAGTGAGAATGGGACTGAGGGACGGCGTCGTGCAGCTAGGATAGGCTGCAACGGGTGACCCTGCGCGGAAGCTCCACCGAACGCGCTGGAGCGGCGGCATTAAGGCAAAAGATATCGTGATGTTGAAGTGGCACCGCGCGGACTGGATCCGGCTGACAAGATTGTCACCGCTGGCTCCGGCTCGAAGGCGCACATCCGGGGCTTTGCTGGCGACATGCACGCTCACGACGACACGCCGGGAGGTCGCGACGCAGGTCTCATAGGAAGAGCCATGCACGTGCCGCCCGAAGTGCCTTCTCGATCCACGACGCCTCCAAATTGCAACAGGCCGGCAAGGTCTCAGTCTTGCGAGCAGCGAAAGCGAGGTGGAAATGCGCCCCGCAAATGAGCTTGCGCACAGGGACGCGTCGCCTGTCCGCCTGTGCAGGCTCGGCAACGACAGTGTAATGGCGTTTTGCGTGATTGCTATCGGAGCTAAGGCGAGGTGGTCGCTCGCTAGTACTATCATAGTCGTCGCTGTGTTGCAGTCCTCGCGCTCGACTGGCCTACCCAATACTACGTAGTACAAGACCGAAAGCAAGCAGGCTATCGATACTATTGATTCGATAGTCGGATGAAGACAGCACAAACGTTTATTACTCGAACGTCATCAGAGCCTTGGAGTGGCCGTGGGTATGCTACGTTGTTGGCTGGTGGCGCTCTGCACTAGAGCTACCCGCCAGCGAAATAGGCCCTTGGTCTGGTTTGGCGGCGCTTTATACGAGCATGGCGGTGGCCACCGCCACGACCGCCGTGAAGACGCTCGCGGCCGCAGCACTGGAGGCGCTGTTAGAGCTCGACGCGGAGTCGCTCGCACCCGCGACGACGGAGCCGGTCTTGCTGGAAGCGCCGAGGATAACGTCAAGCGCGTCGTTCGAGACCTCCTCGGCAGTGTTGGAGTCCTCTTGGGGCGCGCTAGCAACCATGTCGAGGGACACGGCGACGAGAGCAGCGAGAGTGAGGAATCGGAGAACTTGCATTGCTGTTGCGCGACTATCGACTCGAGCTGGTAGTTGGTGCTTGTCGGGTGAATCAAGAATGGCAAGACCAAGCGATGCGCGAGTGCTTCGGTCACTGGTGAGCGAAGATTGGACGGTGGAGTCATCACTCGCTCGTTAACCGAGTTGCAAATCCGACATCTAGCATTCGCGCTGTGAAGTGAAGTGAGAAAGCCTTGGGCTATCCGACCGATTGACGCGGCTGAGGCATCTCTTGGCTCGCCTTCAGCTGTATCTCGAAGACTTTGGTTGGGTCTTGAGCGGGCTCAGTTGCTGATAGGGACAGCCTTGCCTGGACAAGTGGGATCGCCTCTCATCGAGGGTCTCCTTTCGATCCGCGAGGGTGAAACGCTGGATAAGCTGACGCCAACGAGAGCAGTGCAGCAGCTGTGCTCGTGTGGACTCACGGCAACGAGATGTGCGAGTCGATGCCAGCCGCACGCCTCAGGAAAGTCAGACCCGCGACTATCTATGACGGAGGCCTATCCATCGCATTGGTGGCTCAAGGACGCCATCTTCGCTTGATGGTACAGCATCGTTATCTGTAAACTCGATTGCGGCTTGCTAGGCAGTACGGCCCGTAGACCGGAAAGCCCGGGTCTGAGTATCAAACCGTGAAATGCAAACGAAAGTGTGGCTCCCGGCGTCGAGGGCGAGTCTGTAGAGGCACTCTCAGGCGCTGCTTCAATATCAACCAGGTGCTGACAGCAGTTCCTGCGGCCAAATGACCCTGCGTGACTCAGGAAGGAAGACGAAGCGATGCTGGGCCGTAGGAAGTGTGAACATGCATGTACTCCGCAGTCATCCACTTCAACAACCGTTTCATTGGCTCAATCTCCTGTGCTCATTTTATCCAGTCATATCTGTGTATACCTCTCATTGGCCAAAAACCCCGCACCAACCAAACCGCCGGCGAGGAGCTCTTTTCGTTTTGCCGCCACCCAGTCCATCAATCCATTGCTTGGTCCAGTTCGTGCAACAGCAGGGCAACATGGTAGTGAAGGCGTCGGAGATCGCGCCCGCTGCGTACGCCGAGGGCAGCACCAGCGACGTGCAGAAGGCGGACGACCTGACGTACGACCTGGGCAACCTGGCGGCCTTTGACACGCACCCGTTCGCGTACCAGAACGAGAAAGAGCTGGCGCTGCACGCCCGCGAGAACGTGCAGCTGCTCATCAACCACATCTTCGAGCTGCCGCGCGTGATGTCGGACATGGGTCCGCTGGCCCAACTGCCGGCGCCCGAGACGGTCATTCCGCGCGAGAAGCCGCTGCCCAAGCCCAAGGTGGAGACCAAGTGGGAGAAGTTCGCCAAGGAGAAGGGCATCGACAAGCGCAAGAAGAGCCGCAAGGTCTTCGACGAGGACAAGGGCGAGTGGGGCCACACGTGGGGCTACCAGCGAGCGGGCGACGACATGAAGGACTGGGCCGTGGAGATGAAGGCGGGCGACAAGGAGGACCCGTGGACCAAGCGCAAGCAGGAGAAGCGCGCCCGCGTGGACAAGAACTCGCACGCACAGGCCAACAACCTCAAGCAGGGGCGTGGCAAGCAGCTCGCTGGCATCGCTGGCCGTACGCCTACGGGCATTCCGGTCGAGGTGATGAACACCGACGACACCAAGGCGAAGCAGCGTGGTAAGGAAGGCACCAACAAGGCCCTGGAGAAGGTGCAGTTCTCCACGGCCTCGATGGGCAAGTTCGACAAGATGCGCGAGGGCGAGTCCGAGCGCAAGGTCAAGGGCAAGCGCAACCATTTCCTGCCCACTACCGGTGCCGAGACGACGGAGAAGGAGCGTAGCATGAACGCCCTCAAGCGTGTCCTGGGCCGTGAGGAGAACGCCGGCAAGAACAAGGGCAAGAGCGCTGAGGATGAAGAGGAGGGCGAGGGCAAGCGCAAGAAGAAAGGCAAGAAGCTGAAAAACTTCACCAAGGGCGCTACCAAGAAGCGGCGGACGAAGTAAGCCTGGCAGGGTGCCAGATTCATGAGAGGTGGAGCGGAACGCTGACGCAGTAGATGAAGTGGACTGCCTCACTCTTCATAGAGAGATCACATAATATATGCTGCATGTCGAGCCAACCTACGAGTGTCTGTGTATCACCTTCGTTCGCACTCTTCCGGTATCATACTGCACGCAGCAGGAACTGGCACGACAAGATTGAAATTCTGGATCTCCAAGAGACGCCAGCAGCTGACGAGCATTTTTGCTTCGAGTCGGCCGGATTCAACGTTGAAAGTCTTAACCGCAGCAGCCTCCGCCCACTGCACAACAACAAACGAACACAAAACATGAGCACTGTAGCCGATCCCTGCTCGCCCCGACACTCTTTTTTTTCCTAGGGCCCCGACGTACTTGGCATGTTGATGGTGCCGCGGTGGTTCACTCCTCCCATTCGACGCGGACCTCCGCTTCCATTGCCGCGGTTAGAAGTCGAACCTTGACCGACGTTGCTGTTGGGACGTGTCGCAGTCGACGGGTCCTGCCAAATAAATGCAACAGCAGTCAGCGCCGAGTCCGCACACAGCTACAGCCACCAGTCCACGCACAACTCACCGAGAATAGCGACGTCACGCTATCCATAACGCAACACACTCACTCGACGTCAGTCCAGCTCACAACAAGGGAGAGACTAAAGGCTGTTGGTCGTACAAGAGTCCGACGAAGTTGAGGGCGCCCCAGAACATGTCCGTCACGATGGACAGGCGCCATGGCGAGCGCTTGGCCACCACGTCGCCTCCAGTCACGTACGTCATGGGCGGCAGCAGCTCTCGAGCAGGTCGGTCAATGCGCGTCTCCTACGGTAGTGAGAGGAGACTTGACCCGACGCTTCGGTATAACAAATTGTACCATGTTGTGTAGCATATGTATTTATAGTATGTACCTTTAGTCACATGACCATCACTCCTGCTTATCCGCGCTTTGTGTGGCCAAAAGGCAAAGGAACACCACACACAGGCAGAGATGGCGATGGCGATGGGCATGGCGCGCGTCTTCGGATGCGGCGCCGCGACGACTGCGCGCGTGGGGGCGAAGACCGAGGGCGTGTGCGCGCTCTCGCGCCGCTGGGCCAGCAAGAAGGCCGGCGGCTCCACCAAGAACGGCCGCGACTCGGAGTCCAAGCGCCTGGGCGTCAAGAAGTTCGGCGGCGAGGGCGTCCTGGCTGGCAACATCATCATCCGCCAGCGCGGCACCAAGTACCACCCGGGCACGGGCGTGGGTCTGGGCAAGGACCACACCATCTTCGCCACGCGTAACGGCTTCGTGCGCTTCTGGTACAACGTGCCCAAGAAGCGCCAGGAGGTGTCGGTCAAGGCCACGCGCGAGGTGCAGCGCGCGGTAGCCACGAGCAGCGCCTAGAGGATACAGGGGAGCAGATGCAGAGTATAGGCAGACGGAGGCAGGGGCGACATGTTAACAGTGCTGGGCAGTTCTTTCGTCTGATATAGAGAGCAAGGGGTGTTTGTTAGGGGATGTTTGGTGCTATCGGTTAGAGGTTTCTTGGGTGCAGACGCCGTGGCCAGCGCAGTTCTTGGACCTCCACTGCTTGCTCGAGGATGACCGGCTGCTCTTGGTCGTAGGAGTTTGGGGGAGCGTACTGAGCGTCGTGGGGATGGCGAGGGTCGTTGGCGTAGGACTGCGAGCTGGATACCAGTCGAGCGGAGACTTGGTCGTGCACGCATGAACTTGCTGCGGGCGTGATCCTGCAGGAGGCAGCACGCTCACCTGCAGCATGACCCTACGGATCATTGCCCTGGGCAAACCACCGGTAACGTTATAACGTGTTTGCTGGCATGTCGCTCTGAGCAACCACCAACATCTTTGAAACCGCCAAGGCAGGAATGGCATTGCAATCAGTGCCTGCCGGGATGGCTAAATCCCAATGCATACGAAGTATCTTTGGCGGTCAGACTAGCAAAGTGGAGCCTAGCTCACCTGCTATTAGCTCATGTGAGTTTACCATTTCATCTCAGGTATTGTCGACACTTCAACTTTGTTGGTAAGCACCGGCGTAACAGCGAAGACACTTTGTGGTAGAGCCGCAGACTGACAAAAGTGATGCTAGCGTCGTCGATTACACTGCAAGCGTTTGATGCTCTAAAAGCGAGCTAGGCAATTTATGAAGCACGCTCAGCAGCAGCTCCCGACTCTCGTTTTCATCAAAGTTGGAGCGAACCCACGAAGTGTGGTCCTGCCAGGAACAAGGCACGGTTACTAACCGCACAACAAAGGACGTTGACGCGCGCTTGTGTAGGTAGGCACAGGTGGAAGAAACCTGGCAGACAACTAACGAGAACATTTCCAACAGGATTTAACAACCAAGCCATCTAGGTGAGCCGGGTTAGACGATCCATGTGCATTTCATTGACTATGGCAAGCAGCAAAGGCCCCACGGCAACGGGACCGCTTTTCGCTGCCAGCGGCAACGTGTTCGGACAGCGTGGCGTGTGGCATTTACTAGTTATACGCACGGCTAGAGAGTTTACTGCGCATTTCGCGTTGTGTTGCGGTGTGTCTGTGGAACCTGGCACGGCAATTAACGGGTGGTGCTTCATGGAGCAGATACAGGCACACTCGAGCCGAGCACCAACGGAAAGTGAGGCAACCGCGGTTATCTGGCTCATCCATCCGCTCGAGACGAATCCAGCCGGTGCCGATCAGAGACGGTTTTGACTCGGTTTCACTATCCAAGCCGGCGCTTATGTAGAACCAGCTGGCACTTTCCCATAGTAAAAACGTCTGCAGGATGGCGAACCCGCGCTATGCACAAGTGGCGTTCCCGTCGGTACAGTATTAGCGGCCTTGCATTCGCGAAGCTCCTACCGACTCAATACTCCGAAGGAATGGCGCGCTCGGTAGTCGCGACGCTGGCTGTGTGCCTCGCAGTTGCCCCCTCGGCGGTGCAGGGCTACGCCAAGTACGTGAAGCTTGTCCCGAACGGTGGCAACGTGCCCGGCAACACGAACATCGGCCACCTGGACGCGGCGGGCGCGACCGGACTCAGCGACTTCGGCACGGCCTTCTCCACGGCCGGCAACGCCTGGGCCGCCACACTGTGCCAGAAAGACACGGACGGAGATGGCTACACCAACGGACAGGAGCTCGGAGACCCGTGCTGCACGTGGACGACGAGCAACACGGCCAGCCTCGTCACGGACGGCGTGAGCGACCCGTCGGACGCCTCCAAGACCCCCACGAGCAGCGAGCTCAAGGCCGGCTGCTCCAGCAGCGGCACCGCCACCTCTACGAACTCCACGGGAAGCGGTGACTCGATCGGTGACGTGGTGGGCACGGTCACCCCTGCCGGGCCCACCACTGGCGGCATGCCCCCTGATGGCGACGAGAACGACGACTCGGAGAGCGCCGTGCTGACTGCCGGCGCCTCGATGTCGACTATCAGTAGCGTGGCATTGGGCCTTGCAGCGGCGGTGGTTGCGGCCGTGGCATTGTAGACGTAGAGAAGAGCTGCTGCATGTTGGTTGACTCGGTGTCCGAGCGGTTTATCTATCTGTACGACCGCGTTTAACGTTAACAAAAAAAGTATTTTCGAAAGCTTGGGAAGTGAGTGGAGTCGCTGTATTAAGTGTACAATTCCCAGACAACACGTTGCTGAGAGTCGACGCGCGATCCGAGAACCGAAACAGGAAAGCGGAGGGGATCGGAAATCGACGAAGTATAGGCAACAAAAACGTCCCTGCTCCGATGGTCGCCTCGAACCCCGCCTCATCTCAACTGGCAACTGCGCAGCTGCACCTGCTTGCTTATTTGGGCGACGGGATCACGAACACGATGATCAGAATCACCACCAGCAGCGCGATCACGCCGTATAATTTGCACGCCTTGTGGAAAGGAAAGCAACAGTTAAAAAGTCAGTAAAACCTAAACTCTAAAGGCAACACTTCTTGCATACAAACTTGCCTTCTTCTTGCGGGCGTTGACCTCCCGCGCCGCCTGCTCTTCCCTTGAAATGTCCTGAGTGGCATTGTCCATTCGCTGCAAAAGGCAACACGCGCAATCGGATCGTTAGTTTCCTTTGTCTCTGCCACGCGGACGGAGTTCAAACTGCCGAGCGTACGTCGCCGATGTCGTCGATCATGACGTTCTGCTCCACGACTTCGCCGTTGATGGCGTGCGCGTGGTTCTTGAGGCCCACGACGCCGCCGTGGATCTGGTCCAGCAGCGCGTCCTGTCGCGCCTCGTCCTCCGCGCGGCGGCGGTCGAACTGCTGCTGGTCCATGTTGCGGTAGTTCTCCTCGTCGCGGGGCATGCTGCGGCCTGTGTGTGTGTGTGGCGGGTCCTAGGCACGTCGAAAGGAGAAGGCGAGACTGCCGCTTTCCTCTCTTTATATCGCTCGGCGTCGAGATGACGGCAGAGATTGGCAGCTGGCTGGCTTCTTTTGTGTGAGACACAAAGTGGCGTGTCCCACACAATTTAGGTATACTGCAGTTAAAGAGCATAGGTTGCCACTACATCGGCGAAGTTGGGCTCGATGCCTTCGAGGTGTCCATGCTCGGCGGCTTGGTCTATCTGCTGGTCGATCGCTCCGTGGGCAATACTGGTATTCATAGAGAGGCGACAGGTGGCAGCGAGGAAGTCCGCCTGGGCGCCGCGGCAGTGAAAAGCCAAAAGATGTCAATACAGTAGATGCTTGTCAATCCACGTTAGCGCTTGAAAATCCATCCGCGGGGTTCCTGGCCGATTGACGCTTGCCAGGAGCGCGAGCTGGAGGTTATCAGAGTGGACGAAAGTCACGTGCGGCATTACCTGGACTCGAACTCCATGTCGGTGGGGAAACTTGGCTCGGAGCCAACCGCGCGCAGCCTTCATAATCCTAGCTCGGTTGCCGCGTGAGTATCTGACGTGTAGACGACACCAAGAGCGCTGCAATTTTTTGCTCCGAGACGACGGACTCCATCATGGAGACCAACCCGATGGACATCGCTGCCGAGCAGAACTCGCGTCATTTTGTGTCATACGGTGCGCGCGGGATCGATCTCAAGTGAAGGCGACGAAGGTGCCGCTCGGACGCCGAGTCGGAGCGCCAACGCTATCGGCGCTGATAATCTTAAGTTTGTGCTGTTGCCGGCCATGTGGCATCGTTCGGGCATAGACCACGCTGTGCTGTCGTGCTCGGCACGCTCATGATATGATTGATCGCGTGTCGACTGGTTGAAAGCGCCACATGAGCGCCGCTCCGGTGCCGCCATTGTCCGACTTGCCCTCGATCGCGCACTCGCCAGTCGAGTTCAGCCAGCGAGCACTTCCTCACCAGAAGACTTGATCCACCCACCCGCAGCTATGCAGGTCCTCCGCTTTACTCTCGCTTGCGCCCTGGCCGTCAGCGCCGCGAGCGCGCAGGACGTCACGTACATCACGGCGTCCGCCGTCGCCTCTGCGTCCACGAGCGCCGTGAGCTCCAGCTCGGGCTTGTACACGGAGGACAAGTTCGACGATGCGGACGAGACGCTCGTCACCAGCAGCAGCAGCAGCAGCAGCAGCAGCAGCAGCAGCGCCGCGGAGACGGACGACAGCTTGTTCGATGTGTTCGCCAGCAGCACGGCCGGCACGGTCGCGGCCGGGAGCGCGTCCAGCGACGTCGCCATCACCACCGCGTACGCCGGTAGCGCCGAGTCCGCCGTCGACGACGGCACCGTCGGCTCGGTGGACTCGGGTAACAACACGACGGTCGGCACCTCCAGCGCCAGCACCGACACTGAGGTGACCATCACCAGCTCCTCGGCCTCGACCTCCGCTGACACGACCACGTCCACGACCTCCAGCTCGGGCAGCGCCTTGGAGACGGCGTCGTCGGCCCCGGTCTCCTCGACGGCGGCGTCCTCCTCCTCGGGATCCAGCAGCGCTGCGTCGGCTGCGGCCTCGTTCGGCGCCGCCGCGATTAGCGTCCTCATCGCCGGCGCGTACTTCATGTAGACAGCAATGGGTGATACAGTGACGGATAATAAACACGGGGTGGCGCGTCCAGCAGCTTCCTTCCTTCCCCGACACGGGTAAGAGATCGATCGTCATGAAGCAAATCCCGGCCACTTCTCTTCAACATGAGCTTCCTCACCGCGCCCTTGTTTCGCATGCATTGCGAAGCTCCATGCCGTGTCTGTCGCTTTCCGCGACGAATTCTGGCCGACATCGAGTGAACTCCCAGCAGCCGGTCTATCTTCCGCTGCAGGAAGGTATCCGATGCAGCACGCGGAGGTCCGGTCCTGCAGTGCGTCATCCCTCGGATGACGGCGATGTGGTGATACCTTCGTATCAGAGTCGCCAGCACATCCATGCACACATGTATCGCTTCCAGGCTAGTATGGTGTCCATTGGCATTACCATTTGCCGCTAACCGCCCACCGCCGCCGGCAAGATGAGGCCTCGGAGTCACACGTGTCCAGCGCCGCGCCTTGGGCAATGGCGGCCGCGCCCATGGAGGCTTCCGCGAGCGATGCGATGTTGAAGATGGCCGGGCAAGTGACACGCCTCTGGATAGAAGTCAGCTATCGGCCAAACTGTCAAGCATGGCATCCCCCGCCAGCCCGAGGTGTCCATCAAGAGCGCTCTGCTCCGCGCCATACAGCGCCAGCATAGCCTCGCTCGTCGACATCAAGCGAGCGAAGGGCGGCGAGTTCCTCCGCCGCCGCGCTTCAGAACCGAAGGCTCCATGGTAGTCGGCGCCCACTCTTTGATGGCCAAGGGGGGGATGGGGTGACAGGTTGCAGTTGTCCTGGCTGCTGAATACCCGCTAGTTCCCGCACGGCAAGTGCCGGTCGCCGCTCGACGTGCGCCATAGCGGACGCCTCGGCCAGCAAACGTTCATTCTGCAATTTGCCTCCTCAGCGGCAGACCTCCCTCCTCCCAAGCGCCAAAGCCTCCACGATGTCGACGTCCAGCTCCATCGCCTCGTGCGACTCCAGCGTGCTGAGCGCGCTGCTGACCAACCAGTACATCCAACAGTGCTCCACGGACTCGGGCTACTCGTTCACGGCCGCCTCCATCCCCACGCAGGACGTCATCGACCTCATGTGCGCGTCCTCGTCCTGCCGCGGCCTGCTGGCCGACGCGCAGGCCTTGGACCTGTCCGAGTGCATCCTGCCCGTGGGCGACAACATCCGCCTGCTGGCCGACCTCATCGACTACGTGCCGGCCCGCTGCCCGTCGGCCTCGGGCAGCGCCGCCGCCGGCTCCACCACCACGGCCAGCTCCGTCACGGCCTCGTCCACGGCCGGCAACGGCACCGCCAGCTCCGCCGACACCGTCACGGTGCCGTCCACGGCCTCGTCGGGCGAGACGTCCACCACGGCGACCAGCGCGCCGTCCACGGAGACGTCGGCGTCTGCCGCCGCGTCGGCTTCGGCCTCGGCCGCGTCCTCGTCCTCGTCGTCGGGCTCCAGCGCCGCGGCGTCGCCCGTCGGCCGGGCGCTGAGCGTCATGTCGCTCGGCGCGCTGGCCGTCGTCACCTACTTCCTGTAGACGAACGTCTATAGGACGAGCAGTTTTATTTCCGAGATCAATAAACCTTGACAGCTTTTGATGGTAACCGAGAGCAAGCCTTGGACGAGCACGGGGTAGGGGAGCTCTGAAACGGTATCAAAGTTGCTCTCTCGAAGAGCACGAGGATCACAGTTTTGATACTCCTTCCGCTTAAATACGAGAGCAGCGAGCACTTTTGCGTGCTTCTTCCCCTCGTGCTCGTTCCGCAGACCGATCGGAAATAAGCGAGGTTCGCGTGCTCATTCTGAGCGTGTCCAATTGGTTGATATCCTTGCAGATCTTCGACGGTCGCAATGCAAAATTTGC
>LGTU01000231.1:0-41196 GCA_001314425.1 Phytophthora pluvialis
TCCGAGTGCACGTCCATCTGCTCGCAGTAGCCCGTGCAGCGACGGATAGCGAGGTTATTCGCCTCGTAGCCGTTCAGCAGAATCTTGCCTGTGATCTTGCCCGAAGTTTTACGACCAGCAATCACGTCCATCAAGGTAGTCTTGCCAGCACCCGAGGAGCCCATGAGGGCCGTCACTGATCCGGGCATAGCAAAACCGTCGATGCCCTTCAGAAGCTCAAGTGTCTCCTTCGGGTTCTTGGGGTTTGGCACGTAGTAGTGCAGGTCCTGGAAGGCCACAGTCACTGGCACAAAGTTCTTCTCATGGGCACGTGGGAGTTCAAGAATGACCTCGCCATCCGACGGCTTCTTAGTAGCAGAGTTCTTCGGGGTCTCGAGGAGCGCGTACGTGTCATTGTCGGCTTGGCCTTCCGACACATCCACGTTCTCCGGGGTTTCATAGCGAATGTACTCGAGCGCAAGGAGCGACAGGATCATGAACACCACATACACTGCAACTGCGTAGATCACACCGTAGGCGACCCAAGCAGTGTCCGTTTGGATGTCGAACATCTGCAGGTAGTACTCGCCCATCGTCAGTCCATTGTACTCAGCGCAGTAGTCAACTCCGCCGTAGACGCACACGTTGAAGCTCGCAGCACGGTACTGGTTGATTGAAAGAGCACGCAGAGCCCAGGACATGGGACTAATCCAGTGCAGCCAGATAAGCCAGTCCGGAATGGTGCCAGCAGTCACGATGAAACCAGCGAAGATGACCATCACCAAGATGGACACCTGGCTGACCGGAGACGCGATGTTGCCGTTCGGGCACACTGCCGACAGGAAGAAGAACCACATACCCATGGCAAGGCTCATCACCAACAGGATAACGAGGAAGATGAGGAAGATGAGGAAGCGACAGAAGTTCGCCTCAAAGCTACAGATCCAGTACACCAGCGAGCCGAAGATGAGCGTCTCAGCGACAGCCAACGGGATCTGACCCACTGACTGAGCCAACACGTAAGACGCCGTTCGGTAGAAGTTAGCGCCGCGCTGCTTGTAGAAAATGTCACGCTCAGCGAGGTACGTGGGCACCTGGGACGACTGGCCCATGGACAGGAACATGATGGACGAGAAGATGACACCCATAACGACCGAGACCTGGGTCGGGTCGAACTTGTAGAACGTCGAGCAGTACAGAAGACCCATGACGCTAATCATCAGCAGTCGACCGAACACGAACGGCTTGTTACGGTAGGTGATCATGATCTGGCGCCGGAACAACGTCATGGTGCTCTCGAAGAATCCCTGGTGGAACTCCGGCGTGGGGTTCATGTGTTTGTCGATGGTGGCGAGCAGCTTCGGCTCGTGAGGAGTGTCTAGCGCCTGGAGCATGCCCATGTGGATGTCCGACTGCTTGAAGATATCCGCGAACTCCTTGGGCGAGCGCGGGTGCTTGCCGCCATGCGAGGGCCCCCGTGTCTGGTAGCGGTACTGCTCCTGCGTCCCCAGGTCCAGCAGGTAGTCGGCAATGTCGCGTCCGACGGGGCAGGCGAAGCCCAGACTGTCGAAGTAGCCCTGCACCCGGTCGCACGGGCCGTGATACATGAGCTCCCCGTCGTTGAGGATCATGACATCGTCGAAGAGAGCAAAGACCTCGGGCGACGGCTGCAGCAGAGCAATCACGATGTTCTTGTGGAGGCGGTGCGCGATGCTGCGCTGCGTGGTGATGATGTCGAAGGTGGCGGCGCTGTCAAGCCCCGTGCTGATCTCGTCCATGAAGGACGCGTACTTCATGCCGAACTCCATCTCGCCGGTCGTCACGCGCTTCCGCTCGCCACCGGAGATGCCGCGCATCATGGCGTCCCCGACGATGGTGCCCTGGCACATCTTGAGTCCGAGCTGCTCGAGGACGATCTAGGGGAAGTTGCTAAACACCGACGTGGCCAGCTCGAGCGCCTCGAGGTTCTGCTGCGGCGAGCCCTTGGACAACAGCTGCTCGCCGCGATGGGCCACCTCGCCGCCGCAGAACGTGTGCGCGAACTTGAGCGTCTCCTTGACGGTGAGAGTGGGGAAGTGTTTGTCGCGCTGGTTCACGTAGGCAGCGAACTGCGGCAGGCGCGTGAGGGGCTGCTCGCGCTTGACGCTATTGAAGGTGACGTAGCCCTCGAGCGTGATGTTCTTGGCCAAGGGGAAGCGGCCACTCAGCACCTTCATGAGCGCGGACTTGCCCGATCCCGGCTGGCCGAGCAGCAGCGTGAGCTTCCCGGGCGCGAACACGCCGCTCACGTCGTTGAGGATCTCCTTGCGCACCGTGCGCTTCTTGGGGCCCACGAACGCCTTCTTGACGGTGTTGGGCAGCGTGGGCAGCTCGTTCGTGGCCCCGTCGTCCTCCACCACCACGATGTTGGCCGTGAGCGAGAGGCCTTTGAAGCGCACGTCCATTTGCGGGAGTTCTCCGCCCAGAGCCGCCTCCATCTCGCTCACGATGCGGTCGTGCAGGACCTGCGGGCCCTCGGCCATGAGCGCGGCGCCCGACTCGAGGCCGAAGCGCTTGGTGGGGGCGTCCGTGGTTGACATGGCTGCGAGCGGCGTCCGGGTGACTGCCTCACGTCGAATTAGGGAATGGACATCTCGGGGCGATGGCAACAAGCAGCAGGTGGCAGCGCATTAGCTCGAGCGCGGCAATGCGGAACTCGGCACAATCCTGGCATTTGTTGGAACGTAAGCGCATGGGCGAAACAGGGCCAAAAAGTATCGCGCGGGCGCTAAAAGGACGGGGTTTCGCTATTATTTAGCGAGTTGAAGAGGGAAGCATAATCAAGCCCGAAAGTGGAGCGACATCGCTCGATCAAGTCGGCAAAGGTACCGCACCCGAATCCTGGTGAAAAAGCACAGTCACAGCTCGTCATGAGCGTCGCGCGTTGTGCATTTCCGACAAAACCGTTGGCAAGAACGCTCTGCCTGCGATCGTGCTGCCTGCTGGTGATGGTCTCAGCAATATGTAGTTGGTGTAACGTGACGGGAGCCCATCGCTCTTACTCGTATGAACGTGCAACGCACACGAGCTACGTTAACCAGCAAAATGGTTCCGGCTTCGAAACCGCCCCACGCTTTACGCTTGTGAAGCCGGAAAGACGAGAGTCCAAAGTGACCTCTGATGATGCCTGGACAAACAGTACCTGGGCGCAATATACCCGAACACTGGGCTACTTATGGGCTATGTGCTCAGGTTACTTCGTACATGTACTGTGCGCACCAGTGTCCTAAAAAGGTAGGCACAATTATGGGTAATGATGTTTATTTTTCAAATTTAATTATTTTTCAAAACTATTATGTATAATTTTAATTTTAATACAAATGATTGAGTTTGATATTGGGTGCCTTCCAAAAACCATATAAAACAGTTTGATCAGTTTAATCGGTAATGTATTTTATTTTACCAATCGGGTTAATGCGCACCAAAACGGTTGCTGGATCGCGACCTTCGGGTAGAGTGGAGTTCAGTCGCGTGTTTAATCGCGTTGCTAGTTAAAAGTCGCATTAGAATTGTTTGATGTGACCAAAAAGTGGTCGCACCAAACAATTCACCGTGATTAAACTTTTATGCGCGACCTTCGGGGAGGGTTTTGGAAGGCACCCATTGTTGAAGGGTGATTAATCAAAATCGATAGATCCAATCAGTACAGATTCATAAGACGATGCTAGTCTTTTGTGGGTGTCATCCGACAAGGTGTCTTCCGTTTTGTTATCGTAAATTGACTAGGTCTTGATTTCAGTATTGAGAGGGCTACAACGTCCATTGTTTGTCAAATCATAAGACATCTTGTCGCACGCATATCTGCGCTCTTCTATAGGCTGAAATTACCGTTTTGCTCATTATCTAAGCGCCAAGAAAGCCAAGAAGCCCCCCCCCCCTCTCACCCGTCCAGTCTCCCTCCACCATGCCGCGAGCCAAGGTGACAGCGCCCACCTTCTCCTCAGCCAATACCATGACCACCACGGAGTCCAACGGTGACAGCGCAGTCTCCAGCGCACACGCTCGTAGTTCTCTCTGTGCTGAGAACGTTCGCCGTGCTTGTACGACCTCGGGAACGCGGACCGCGTACCGCGGCTATCGAAACGGTATTGGTGCATGTATCCGTTCATAGAAGGTAGATGCAGCGCGGTATTTCGAGCCTAGTGGTGAGACTAATGTCAATGTTTTCACACCGAAAGATTTTGAGACTTTCTTGCTCACTAAGATGAACGCCAGTGAGAAGAATCTGAAGGTAACCACTCTCGGTGGCTATCGAAGTGCAGTCAAGGGCATTTATCGACAAAAGAAGCTTGCATTCCGGGCTGCGTACATGGACGATATGAAAACCTTTTTTGCTGGTCTCAAGCGCATCGAAGCAGATCGCGGCCAAAATGGCAGGGAAAATGGCTCACCATACTCAGTGTACGAGCGGGCGTGCAAGCAGACGATGGTGCTCAATGACGGTGGATTTGCGCATCTCTACCTGACGGTGCAATGGAATCTCATGCGTCGCTCTCAATCTGTTGAAACTATTCATAGTGGCCATGTTACCAACGAGGACGACAGTATTGGCTTCGTATTTCACAAGAGCAAAGCCAATCAGGACGGCAGTTCTCCAAAAGACCCCCGACATGTATACCTCAATCCACTTGCACCATGGAAGTGCTGTATTACTGCTCTGGAAATCTACTGGGCTTGCTGCCCTCATCAAGGTGCTGGTCCTCGTTTTCCAGGGTCTCTGCAGCGCAACCGATTTCGCAGGCTTTTGCCCTTGTCTTGGGAAATGATGAAAAGAACTATGGAACTCATTCTGTAAGGACGAGTATAGCTACATTCGCTTGTAATGGAAGTACGGGAGGACCGTCAATAGTAAGCGTGTGTCTGCGGTACGGGTGGTCGCTTGGAGGCGTCCAAGATCGCTACTTCAGACATGAAGCAGCTGGAGACCAATTTCCCGGGAGGGTTGTCGCTGGGCTTCCACTGAATAGCGCGAGATTTGGTGTACTGACGGACTGAGCAGTACTTTGTAGTACAACAGTAACAGAAAAATACTATAGTAAATAGCATTTTCAGAGATTTCTCTTCTACTGCCACTACAGTACTTCAGGGCGTGGTGAAGTACTGTTTTTTACTACCGGAATCTAGAAGAAGCTCTGCCACCCTCCGCTTTAGGGCAACGCCTAGAGCCACAATCGAAGGAACTCCAGCTGAACCTCAATGCGGTATCCACTACCAGCGGCCAGCGCATGCGGTGTTTGAGCACGTGGAGCGCTTCTAATGGGTGCACCTTCACCGTACGTGATCTCATTGGTTTCTCGATTGAGGTGCTTTTCTATTCGTATCATGGGCGTGCTTGTTGCTGGTTGCTCAATATGAATTCACGTCATACTTGCTGGTTTTACCACGTTGACCAGATCCACGCTGTGGCACGAAAAGCAAACCTATCTTCATCCTGTTCATTCTGTCATTTGCGCCAACGTACACATACCCCCTTCCTCTGCATTTCTCCGTTTACTAGCACCATGAAGTGCGCCAGCGAGGACTGTTCGAATCCCGAGCTTACGAAGACGGATTCATGCATCATGTGCTGCCGTGGGGTCCACCACTTGTGCAGCAATGAATTCTACGACCCGGATGATATCTCGGTTCGGTACGTTTGCAAAGTTGCAATGGTTTTCTTCAAGGTTGCAGTATAACTAACAGGTTGTTGAGTAGCTTTTGCAGTTCCCTATGCGTGGAAAACTGTTACTTCGCTGACTTTGGGGGCGCCTAAAGGACTCTCGCAAGATTCGAATGCGTCTTCGGTGCTGTGTGCTCAGCCCTCGGATGTGCCGGCAAGCCAAGTGTCCATGGGCTCTCCCGACTATGAGGTCGATGTCAACGAGAAACCTGACACGGTTTTGGCGTTGGTGGATCTGTCCAATGATGTAGTCGTCTCGGCCAACGTTGATGAAAACGGGATTCCACTGGACGTCATCCACTACCGCGAAGTTGGGAAACGCCATCGAGTGTGGGATGTAGCTCACAAGCTCACCAAACCCCACACTTCGAGCGACGTCGGGGGCACGAAGGTGTCCTCGCATGTGTGTTTGTTGTGCGCGAGGGACTTGACAACTCGACCCTATGCTGCCTACGATGCATGGAAGGCGCGCTGAAGACCTTCAGCCACACTTCCAGTGCCAAAGATCACATCGCGAGTTGTCACGAAGGCCATCCCATCGGGAAGGCTGAGCTCGCGAAGAGGACCGAGCGGGCGAAGCGACAACGTGAGGCAGCTCTCGATGAGGCTCACGCAATTGAGGTCCGGCGCCGCATTGCTGCTGCTGACGCTCTGCCAAATCAATCGATGCGACGTGGGCCACTACCAAAGCTATGGGCACCAAGCCAACAAAACATGAACGTGTACATTGCCCAGTGGCTGATTGATGAAGGTAAGAGGCGGTGGAGCTTACATATACGTTATACTGCCATGTGAATGCTGACATAATGTGGTACTTGCTATGAACTAGGGCTCCCGTTCAACATTGTCACGAGTGACTCGCTCAAGTTGCTGTTGCAGCGTATGACGAGCAACTCGAACACGACAGCACTAGCTACACGGAGCTTCCGCAATCAACTCGTTGCTTCTCTTGATGAATACCGTGGAATGGCGACCAAGCTCCTAGCCGCGGAGTTTTGGGTAGCTCTGAAGATGCCGTTTCTGAACTTTCATCACGATACGTGCACGACGGGTGGTGGGAAAACGGGTGTGGTTGGGTCGTCGGTTTCCTTTATTGATCAGCAGTGACACCACCGCGTGATTGCCTTGCTCGTGACTGTTTCGAACGAGTCGCATTTGTCGGTGAGCCTCAATACACTGATTAGTGGGCGCGTCAAAGTGTTTTACGGCATCGACATCGATGCGATGACGCAGTTTACCATCTCGGATACCGCTGCCAGTACCCGCAAGGTATCCAAGCTGTTTGAAGACGCACATCAAACCGACTGTACGATGCACACTATCAATTTGTGCTTGTTGTACGCTATGGGGGATGCGGGAGTACATGGAGACTGTATCGGTGCGCGATCAGATTACCAATACCCTGACCAAAGTGCGACGCATCTGTACCGAAGGTGGTGCGTTTCCTGAGGGAGGTACTCTGATCAAGAAGGTCCGCGCCTTAAATAACTACTTCAACACTCTCCAACGTGCTGAGCGTTTGAAAAAACTACAGCGATTCTATGGTCTCCCGGAGCTCGCTACCATCGTGGATTGTGATACACGAGTGGGGTCTACTGTGACTCTGTTCACAGGAACTATTGTGAACTACGTGGCTCTCAGGCGCTACTTCCAGAGTTGCGAGGGAGATGACAATGCTTCTGTCTTTGATAGACTATCCTTTGGCGACTGGAACCTGGTCACTGAGATGGAAGCTATCGTGAGGGCTTTGGCAGGCTTGGCACGTTCCAACGTTCAGAGAAACAACCTGGTTGCTTCTGAGTTAATTGTACTGCTCCGGATTGCAACCAATCTCGTCAGCGGCAACTCGTTCGACGTATGAACACTTGACGCTCCACGTACTCGGAAGACAAAAGAAGTGTCGTTTCCCCGTCATCCAGTACCTTATTCAGATCTGTGTGTTGAGGCTCGTACGTGCATTGCTCGTATGAAGGGCCAAGTCGAGAAACGCATCATGCAGCCAACCCCCGAGACCGTCGTGATTTTGCTGCTTGGTCCGAGGACAAAGTTCTCTGTGGAAAGGCTGATCCGAACACCGACTTCCTCGTTGGATTCCGAGGGTAATCAAGGTAGTGACAAAGTGAGCACAAAAACTGACGCTACCCTGAGTGATACCGTGGCTGTTGACGCAGACGTATTGGCCAAGGCCGCTGCCGCCAAATACGCCCAAATAATTCTCAAAGTGATTGAGGACGGGAACAAGCTGCTACGCGAAGCCCATCGAGAGATTTTTGCTGCGCTCCATGCACGCAATCACAGCAACGCTGACAACGCCAGTACCAACCCCCTACCGAACCTGGACCATGTGCCCTGCGCTGAAAGTGAGACAGTTCTCTGCGGTGCTCCTGTACCGATGGCTTCGTCCGACACAGTGTCTATGTCAACTCTCAGCAAGCAAGCGGATGAAGTGCTTGAGCAATGGCTGCGCTTTCGAGTCAACTGGGTCTCCGTCGCGCTGCACCAGTCCAGGGATACCAACATGACGGAAAATGCTTTTACGAAGCTACGGAAGAGCCCGAATCAGGTCAAATACAGGTCAGATCAAAAGTGGTCAATTGACAGCATGACAGATTTGACACCAGGTGTCAGGTAACGTGGGTTAGTCATGATCCATGTAGCCTTATAATAGCGCTGTTTCGAAGGGGTGATGTTCCCTCTTGAAAACGTAACGGACACAGTCTCTTTTTTTTTAAATAGGCATAGCAGGCCATAGCAACCTCAACACTACAACCGCAAAAATGCAGCTGCGCTCACGCTCGAACCGAGGCGAGCGTCACCAAGACCGCGTGATCGCGCCTACACGACGCAGGGCAAGTGCCAGAGCCCGAACTCAAAGACGAAGGCCTCCGCGAAATATAGGTGGGATCTTTAAACAACCTGGCTCAGAATACACACCTACTCAGAGTGTCGTATGTGTTATGTTAGATCAAGACCCAATTACGTCACAAACTGTTGTCACAGAATCGGAAGCGTTAGAGGCGGCAGTACTGAGTTCAAGAGGTTCTTTGGCACTATCGAGCGAAGCTCATCGTATTGGGTTTCTTCTCAATCCTATCGCCACTTCTGGAAATAATTCCAACGCAGTTGTCAATGCTGGTGCAGCAACATTGGATCATGGTGAATTTGATGGTGATTTCGACTTCGGTTTCGGTGAATTAGAAACTGGTGATGTTGTTGATGCCAATGAGGACGGTCCAACCTCCGCGCCCCCTTCCGTTGCGCATCCTCAAAGCGGTGGTCGGACTGGAAGAACGACGAAATGGATTGGTGGATTCAAGTGCACTGTAGCCAACACGAGTCCAGAAAAAATCTACTACAGATGTAGTCATTACAGAGGAGAAAACTGTAAGGGGATATGCGAATTTCTGATACAGTTCGAGATGTATACAAAATTCGTTCAACACACTTGTGGTCGCTCTGCAGTTCCTGATCAAAGCAGTGTGAACTTGCGCAGTTCCAATGTGGATGTAACAGAAGCCATGAGACGGGACGTGGACCGTCTCGCTACCACAACTTCGTCTAACCGCAGCGACATTTGGGATGTAATACGTGCTCGGTTCTACGGCAGCACAGACACCAATTCATCCGTAACTGGTTTGTGGATGGAGGAAGTGAAAAGACGAGTGAATCGGACTAGATCCGAGGAATTTGGAGGATCGGTGTATGGTCAGATTGAAGTTTCACCGTGGTCTCAAGTACAAAATGATGATGGAACCCCTTCCAACATTAATTTTCTGATGTTTCATTACTCTTATTACGACAAAAAGAGTAAAACTCATCAGCGTCTTCTTGGGTGGGCTCACCCGATTCTGCTGAATATGTTAAAGCACAAAAAACCCGACGTTTCGTGGATCGAACATTTCGATGCGTGCCACCGAAGTTCAAGCAGTGCATCATATTCACTACATACGATAGACCCACTCGATCATACTACCCAGCCGCCTTTGTTCTGTGTACGTCAAAGAAGTGCGATACATACTTCCATGCGATGCGGCTCGTACTTGACGAGACTGAATATGCTATGGACCCGGAGTTCGTTTACTGTGATTTTGAGGCCGGTTTGATTCGAGCGATCAAAGACCATTTCCCAAATGCCACTCCAATCGGCTGTCTTTTCCATTTTAAGCAGGCTTGTAGGTGCAAGATGAAGGAATATGGTATACCAGAGCCCCAGTGTAAAATAGCGATGCGTTCAGGAGTGTTGAACATGCTCACGATAATTCCGCAGGACAAAGTAAAGAAGAAAGGCGTGAAGTGGGTCCAACAAAAAATTGCGTCGGAGTGCGAAGTCCTAGGAATATGCATTTCGGGGGGAAATTGGAAGCGTTTCTGGCAGTATTTTGCTCGCACTTGGATTCTGAAGTTTCCTCCTGAGCTCTGGAATGTGCAACCGCACACCCAATCTGCCATAAGTCGGACCAACAATCCCCTTGAGCGTTTTAATCGAGAGATGAATTCTGCTTTCCCCAGACCTCATACTAACTTGCCCGATTTTGTGGTGGGGTTAGAAAAATTAGCTCGCCGCTATGTGCACTTGAAACAAGATATCGAGCTCGGAAGAGCACAAGCTCCTGTTCGGGCCCTAATAAAGTTGCCACGGCCTGTTGTATTTCCAGATGTTCAAGCTAACTCTGATAGCGACTTGGACATTGGAGAAACCGACTCGAGCGAAGATGATGAAGGTCCTGTGCTACGCCCAAATTTGCGATCAAACATTGTACGGCGTCGTGAAGGGCCTGTGGGAGTGCTACCTGCCGAGCTAGGTCACATTTCAAATGAAACAACCTACTACGACGAGTCCAGGTAGGCCAAGCGACGCCATATTACAGTAGTATCAAGTATTCATCGGAGACCTGAAAATTCTAGCTAGAGTAGAGTATATTCAATTTCATTTGTGCACTACCTCAGTATATTATTTGGATATTCCCCTAATGTAGACACGAGCGCTCTTAGAATCTTTAACAAGCCTCTGGCTTCCCGAAAAACTGGTGTGTTGCATCCAGTATAGCTGGGTCCGCATCATCCGTTCTGCCAATCTTGGCCAAATGCGTCTGAGCCACTTTAATGCTGTCATAGTAGTTTTTCTGCGCACGATTGATTCTGGTTTCCGCAAACTCCTCGCAAGGGGCGTCGGTGCTGTAGTCAGGATCCGGAGGAAACAGTGTAGTACCAAGTGCACTTGCGAAAGCGTCAGATACGCGATCGCTTATTGCAACAAAAGCGTCATCACTTGTTGCGCATTGATCGCGAGAGTGCGCAAGTTGAATTGCACTATGAACACTAGCAATCGCAGCAGTAATTGCGCCCGTCATATTGCCGTTGTTGTATGCGGTGGTCAGGCGTAGAAGCTCCTCTCTGCACTTAATGTCGTAATAACGTGATTTAGCCATAGTAAACGCAACCAGTGACTTCTTCGCGGCAGCCTGATCTGCTGTTGAAACAGACACACCGTTCGGGGTATCCTCATCCGACGAGTCGCAAGCCACCTTGTTATCATCTTCGGATTCCCGCGTTGAAGTACTTGAAGGTTTGCGCCGTTCATCCATAATTCCATCCGTTTGGGTAGGAAATGTCTGATCAGGGGTGCAGTTCATGCGCCTCTTCCGCTCAGCTATAGAGAGTTTCAACCACGCCTTCCGCAACCGAAGTCCACCTCGGCCTCGAAGCCATTTGCTGTCGCTCGTAATTTGATCATTGCCGGAAATCGTACTTCGCTTGAGCGCGTACGTCTGGGCACGTTTTGTCCCGTTGGTCTCCGCGTAGAGCCATACGGCACGATGCACCTCCATGAGAGGGTTGGTTTGTTTCTGTGTAGCAAAGTAACCTGTCGGCAGCTCCACGCTTTTCAAGACAAATAAGAGTATGCCCTGGAGACTCGAAGTTGCTTTAAGTCTGATGAGCGTCCTCGAATAAATTTGACAAATCGTCAAACCTTTGTGGGCAAAACTATTTTGGTCTTGCTTCTGATGACAATGCCCATAGCATAATTATACCATTCAGATTATTATCAGCTTAATTATGTCAGTCCTTCCTATGCAATGTGGTAAGATGCTGCAAACCTGTCGGCATAATTATGCTATTATCTGAATCAAATGTGGGGTATGTAGTCTGCAACTTCATGGGGGCCGGTAGCCTATCGAACGGAAGCTGCTAGTCGCCTCTGGAGCCGGGGCATGTAGTCGCCTCTAAATGAGGGGCAGGTTGTCGCCTCAGACGTGGGGTATGTGGTCTACAACTGAAGTGGGGCAGGTAGGGCAGACAAACGAAGGCTTGTAATCGCCTCTGGAGCCAGGGTTTGTAGTCGCTTCCACATGAGGGGCAGGTTGTCGCCTCAGACGTGGGATATGTAGTCTGCAACTGATCTGAGGGGCAGGTAGTCTATCGAACGGAGGCTGGTAGTCGCCTCTGCAGCCAGGGCATGTAGTCGCCTCCAAATGAGGGGCAGGTTGTCGCCTTCAAACGCGGTGTAGGCAGTCGTCTTCAAATGCAAGGCAGGTAGTCACCTATGTAAGCGAAGCATGTAGTCGCGTCCTTAAACGGGACAGGTAGCCGTGTCCTATTAACTAAGCAGCTATTCGCCTCCAAGAATGCGGGCAGGTAATCGCCTCTTTCAGCTAGGCATGCTGTTCGGGCTTCGCTTGATGGTCAAGCTGCCACATCCATGACCTCGTCACGTAATCGCCCAAATGCTCGTCCCGGAAGCAGGGCAGCCTCCGCCGGCTCGTCATGTAGATGCCTACGAGGTTGAAGTTGAATCTTTGAGTAAATTTTCTCAAGATAGGCCAAAACGATAGGCGAAAAACATGTATGGGAAAGGTGTCCCGGTTTTCTTTCTAATTCGATGTTCTTCCATTGTGCGAGTTATGCAGGAACGCTCACCACACCGATCGCGCGGTTTGTACAGCTACCGCAGCTTCTGCCGGCTGTGTCAACAGCTTAAAGGCCGCGGTACGCGAATAACAGGATGCGGAACGAAGCAACTGCGGCGAGGTTTCTTGGAGCGAGGTGTCCTCGAGAGGGACTTGCCTCGTCTTGTTGCGGCTTTTTTCGCGACTCACCAGGGTTTCATCCACAAGGAACAAGTTTGGGCAGCCCTTCGCGAGCCTCCGGAAGAGCGGGAGGTGAGTCGCCAAGACGAAGAATGGCGCGAGAACCACAATCAAGAGCTCGAGGATGAAGAAAACTTACGGCGAGATGAAGAAGAGGGTCGGCGGGAGGATGAAGAAATCAGAGGCGAGGAGCTGAATTTTCCTCCAGTATTGTTTGCGTATGAGCCGGTTTGCCCAGACGAATGCGCAGAGGGGAGGAGCGAAGCTGGCGGCTGCGAATACACCCAGTTGCCTGAAGGCACATTTGCCTACGACCGCATTTGCTGTTGGAAGTACGGAGAAGATGGTCGCCTCAAAGCGGGGGTACGCTGGCGTGCGAGTTATGTCGACGCTAGCTACCTTTGCCCCTCTTATCGGCGAAAAATCAGAACCGTTCGCGCGACGAGAGAGCAATGCGACGGGCAGCTAACACTCCCCAGTGAGAGTAATGCGTTACCACTATCCGATTGGATAGTGGTCAAGTCGCTGCCAGAGTTTCTCTTTTTTTAATATAGCATGTCAATCCAATCATTATGTCCATATCAATGGACAGTACGTGAAGGGTTTGTAATGTAGCAGATGTCACGCAGAAAAGGGAACATGTGTTTGACCAGCCTTGACCAGGCCTGACTTTGACCTCGTACAAACGTTACCGAAGCTACTACTGGTACGATGCGGTGGCGTCGTATCGGATCGTCTTCAAGCCCTTACCCAGCATATCGATGTGTGCCAGTGGTTCCGAGAGTCTGGCAGCAAGAGGTTCCCGTCGATCGCCGCTCTCTCTCGCGTGTGGCTTGGTCGGGCCCCGTCCAACGCGTACCAGGAGAGGGTGTTCTCGACAGGAGCTATCGTAATGAGTCCACTGAGGACGAAGACCGACAACGAGCGCGCAGAGGTGCAAGTGCTGCTTAAACACAACCGGGAAGAAATTCGGCGCATGCAGAGCGAGCGCTGAGATTCTCCACGAGCCGACGAACTCGACAGTACATTGTAGTACTATAGTACTGTTAGGACAGCAGAAGAGGTGGCGAGGGCATGTTACTGTTACTGGGCAGCAGTTCGGGTTTGAGAGTCCGAGAAATACTGGCATTAGTCTCGAAAAATGACGTTACTGTTAATCCTTGACTGCCACCATATTTCAAAGAAAACACTGATGCAGTGGCGAGGGAGGTGTACGGTACATATTTCCGGCGCTGGCAGCGGAATGTAGCATGCTCCCCATTCTCAAGTTGTGTTTAGCATCATTGGTGTTCCATGATGACTATCTGAAGTCAGAGCTGCCAACAACACACTCCATGCAAACTACGTCTCTTTTCCGACTTGACGACTTGAGGCGGCGCCTAGAAGCACAACTTGTGCAGGTTGATTCTCCGTGGATGACGGCGACCGGTATCCCACCGCAAGTGGTCATGTTTGGACTGCAGGAACAAATTCGAGCGACAGTTTCACTCTGCCAGAATATCTGGCAGCTCGGTTTGCAAAGCTGTTAGAGAAGAAAGGTATTTGTGGGGGGGGGGGCGTTACGCAACAGCAACTTGAAGTAACATTGCGGCGTGTAATCGGAGAGAGCGCTCAGCCGGATGATGCCGCCGTCATGATGCCGCCGTCATGATGCAGCCAAGCAGCACGGATCCTCGCACAATCGTTCACTATTGGCCAAGCGATAGTAAGCTACATACCCTTCCTGAAGGCTTCGAGTTTCCTAGCACAGATGTGCTGCATGCGTGGCATCTTTGGTGGTTCGGAAACGGGCGTGCTGGACAACCCCCGCTCAAGTCAGTGAGCACAACGGATCTGTCCACGAGGAAAATAGCGTCAAACGTATTTAGAGTGGCAAGTCATCATGCAGCACATTTCGGCTGCAATTGAGCGCGATACAGGTTCGCCTCCCATCAGCATGACCGAGCAGGAGGTTGCCATGCTCTGCGTCACCGGTGTCAACAGCCTGCAGCTCAGGCCCTCACGTCTCTCCCGCCGCCCGACACAGCTCAAAGTGACTGCGCTGTTGCGGCTAGTAAGAGAAGCTGAGCACGCACAGAACGACAACGCACGCAGTTTAGCCTTTAGACAACGAAAGAGAAGCAAGCAATACTAACACGAAGTCACCGGAATGCTTTTGCAGCTCTAACAAATGCTCGTCTCAACGTTGAATCCTTGAGGCAGCCGCCGCAGTCTTGTAACCAATGAAATCGCAGTATAAGATCTGTCGCCGAACTGTCTTACGAAAGGTCGACACAAGTGATTGCACGCGTTGAAGTTAACTCGGCAACCTAACATCGCGTCCTCATTTAATGGGTGTTCACGCTGCAGCAGGTCCTGAGTGCACTCAATGCACTGCATTGGCGTCGGCGAACAGGAGGTGCCACTTCGGTGGCTGCGGGGTCCTGCTGTGGATTCAATCGACATGGTCCGTATTAAAATACACTCTGACGGACTCCGACTTTGTGGACGCGCTCGTGCATCAGCACCGACGCGAGAAGCCCATGCGCATTATGCTGAACAAGCATTGGACGTTGTCGTGCCCTAAGTTGTCGACTGCTTCAAGGAACTCATTTGAGCCGGCATCCCTGTGGGGCAGCGGTCTTGCTACATTACACATTAGCGACTGTTCTAACCAGTGATGACCAAACACGTATTGCGGGTATTGGCATTTCGCAATACTAGTAGAAGTATCGTATTGCAAGCGCTGTGGGGTGTTGCTATACGTATTGCAGCCCCGCTCGGTATTGCAATACATATATATTGCTTATTGATCTCGATGATCCTTTCAAAATATTCCTCGAAGGTCGTCCGAATTGCATTCCAAGCTGGCCATGGTTGACCAGGAGTCAAACATGTATTGCATTAACTACCAAGACTTTCGGGCATATTTCCAGCATGGAAATGCGGCAATGAGGAGAAACACGTTTTCAACTCTATCTCTAGGAAGGAATGGGATTTGGCTAGTCAATCGCGCAACGTGTCGCTAACCTCGCCCTCATAGAGTCGCAATTAGCGAGTCTGCTCTCCTCGACCATGTATGTTTTTCTGCGGGTAGCTTCTCGCGGATGAATTTACACAAGTTGTCTGCGATGGGACCCGTGACGGTGAGACCAACGAGAAAATTTGTCCACGCGTCGCGTCGACACTGGAGGATATTTCTCTTCTGGGCCACCGATGTATTAAGCGCACGCTCCACCAGATTGCTACCGTCTACCGATGCCTTCTGTGCAAATGGGTATGGCATTACCACAAGAGGGCTGCAATAAATTATCTCCGTATTCCAGACGCAGCGGAAGCTGTGACTAATGCAATTCTCGACTATACTAAAGAGCTACTGCTCAGAGAGCATCGTTTGTTCTACAAGGCGACGCGAGAGGTGAGACCCAGGACAATGATTATGATATGTCAGCTCATTCCTCGCCCTCCAGTGAGTCCCCGGCCTGCTACGATGCTGATTTAGACCTACTATATGGCGAAGTTTTACAACAAGCTGGAGCAAACCCGATCGACGAAGAACTGAATAATGAAGCAGGCACGGTCGTGGAGAAGTGATTAACAGGCGCTGCCAGTACCAATATACCTAAAAGCAGTTTTTCTTGGGCAATCGCAAAATCGGCTCATCGAACGAGCTAGCATCGCAGTCAAAACCAATACCACTCCATTGCTTTTGTGAATCCAAGTATAATGAAGGTGTCTGTTGCTCCTCATGTGCACTAGTTCATGAGAAATGAACGCGCGAAGATTGCTCCCTCGCGATAAATTTCAAGATATTTGAACATAATTTATTTATAGCGTCACTCCTGGTTCTCTTTGAGTAAACATCAAAGCGACCCTTCGAGTTAAGAAAATCCTACAATAAAACCTGAACTAGTGCTGAGTATGGCACGCTGGCCAGGGCTCCAGGTGGAGCCCCACCACGAGGAACGGAACGCCCGCACACGCTGAAACTCTGCAATAACCTTCATTAGCCCTACATACACGTGCTCCCCGAGGCTCGCATGCAACGGTTCAGTAGGGGCGAAAACGATTTTTTCCAGTGCCCCAAAGCAGTGTACATCGTTAGGGGCAGCGCCTGTTAAATCACCGCATTGAGTGGGGTGAAAAAGCGAGGCACCAGATCACCACCGAAACCGAGGGAAAAGAAGCCCTGGCGAAACTAACTATACGCTGCAGAGACGGTAGAAACGTTTGGAATGTGGAGCAGCTTTATCAGCACATCGACGTTTGCAAGAGGTTTGATGACTCTGCAGAGTAAATGTACCCGTCGATTGCGAAGCTCGCAAGAGTTTGGCTGGGACGGAGCTCTTCTACTTCATTCCAGAAACGAGTGTCTTCAACTGGGTCTTTTGTCATGGGCCCTCTGAGAACGCGCACGGATAACGAGCGCCAACCTGTTTTGCGCCACAGCCGTGTCGAAATTGAGCGGGTGGAGGCAAGCAAAGGGATCTGTGGTGAGGCAGCGACAAAATCGGTTTTAGTACCATAATAGTGCGATATGTAGTATTGTGCTTTGCAGATATTTGTCGCTCCGTTTAAGGCCTTAGACCGACCTCGGCCAGCTTACAAATTGATGACATAAACATGCAACCGGAACTAAATCGTGCCTACCTGTGCGTTTGTCGTGTCGCCCCATTATTAATGAAACGAACCACTTCAATGGCGGTAAGCCACCCAAGCACTCACCGATATGTCACCGGTCACTGACGCTCTGATACCGCTCTGTTTGTGGTGTATGATGGCTATTTAGCTTGTGTCTACACGAGCGGCTCGTCTCCTTTCCGTATTCTACAACACCGTTAGTTAAAAACAAGTTGTACCAACGCCGCAGGGTTCGGATATTCGGGCCAAATATATCACTAACATAGTGCGTACAAATATCATACACATGAATGAGAAAGATGGCTCGCCGCCGAAAGTCTTAAGAGTACATGCTGCACTTGTGCGCGAACAAGATTATTGGAAACTGAAAGGCAGAACTAGTTCGAAGATGATCTGCATCCACCAATGCCTGTGTCCGAAAACTGGCGCCACTATGTTTTATACTAAGTATGAAAGTGGTGCATTATTAACTGGACAGATGGTCAGATGGAGTTATTATAAATCGGCCAGAATTGACGATTGAAATCGTCAATTCGAGGGCTTTCGATATCCAAATCCAAGCTTGCCAACTATAATTGCCCTATCTTTTTCACCATCTTCATTTACTATCAATTTTGTAATCGTAGCAATAATATTTTTTTTCCTCGGACAGTCATTTCCATCCGGAGGAAGTATATCGAGCTCCAGATTTTATAATTCGACCGAAACGATAAGTGAAAAGGACAAACGCAATGCAAAGCACAATAATAGTACTCAGGCCGCTCACCGCGATTAGTAGTACTAACCTAAAATATTGAAAACGAGATGCGCATATTTAGTCGTAGTACTAACACGGCTGCCCCACTATTATTAGCACTTACCTGTGACAAAAGCAGTAGTTTTGTCACATAGGATGTTTTACATGTATGCAAAAACATCTGACCCGCTAGAATCAGATGCGACTCAGCCATGATTTATTTTTATCCAATCGCCATGATTTGTACCGATACATGGGTACAGCCCCATCACTCCATCCTCTCTCCCCGACACAATCCGCAGGCGGGAACCACGTGGAGCTTCGTCCACCCGCTCCACTGCGTGCCGATCCGAGTCTCTGTGTGGTGCACGACGCGTGTGCGCGTGATCTGCAGCCTCCCAAACCCCCAGCCGCACCGAAACCACTGCGAACGCGCGCGAATTGACGCCAGGACGAGCTCCTAGAGCCTCAGTAGGTGAGACCATCACTCTGCTAGCTAGAACGAGGTAGAACTGACCTACCTCTCGCCCTACCTCAGCCCAGCGCAGCATGTTCGGGCGCTTCTTCAAGAACAAAGACGACGGCAAGGGCGGCCCCCCTGGCCATCAACGCCAGGCTGGCCAGAACGGCGCAGCCGACGAGCCCCCCGCCGGCGGAGGCTTCTTCAACCTGCCGCCTCCAGTCTCCAAGCCTTACGGCGGCCAGAACGCTGCCGGACCCGCTGCCCTCGGCAACCCTGTGGGCTCTGGTGGAGCTGGCGGGTACCCACCCCCCGCGGCCTACGGCAGCTCCAGTGCTCAAGACAATAGCTCTATGGGAGGGGCTCCTCCTCCTGCCCCTGCTGGAGGCATGGACATGTTCGGTGGTATGTCGGTGAGAGCTCCCCCCCCTGCTAGTGGTGGCAACAATGGAGTGGGTAGGTATCAGCCTCAGACTCAGCAGCAGCAGTATGGAGGGTATGGTGGAGCTCCGCCAGCGCCTGCTGTGCCGCCTGCGCAGCCGGGTGGCAGTTTGTTTAGTGGGCTAGATGTTGCTGCCAGTGCTCCGGCACCCATGGCTCCACCTACGCATGATGAGGGCGGCGTAGGAGGTGGACTGACGATGCCCACGTATGGCATCGAGCAACGGAAATCAAGCAGAAGCTCCGGGTCGTTTAACCACCTTGATGTGGCAGGTTCGAAGAATGCGGATGGGTTGACCGCCTCTCAGTACTCCCGAACGAGCGCGACTAGCAGCACGGGCACGGCGACGTCGCGATCGAGCTCGAAGGTTGTGAAGAAGAAAAAGAAGAAAACGTTCCGCCCTGGCTTCGGACGACAGCTTTCGGATGAATCAGCGGCAGCGCTCCAGCGAGGTGACTTGAAGGAAGACGAGATCGTTCAGCAGCAGCGGGAAGGACGCCTCATGTCGGACCGATCAGATAGCTCGCGGAGTTCGCGTAGTGCTACGAACCCCACGGATTTGGCTCACTTGCTGCCCCCGGTGAAATCGGGGTCGGTTTTGCAAGGACTGACGGTTCACAGGGGAAGTACCCCTTCCGGCGGCGGCGTGCTTGCCGGTCTTACAGTTCACACGTCGGCCTCGCCCTCGCCTTCGCCAGCGAAGGTTTTGGTATCTGCTGACTCGGAATCCAGTGGAAATGGTGTGCTATCAGGGCGGAGTATCCACAAGACGCCCAGCAGTATCGTCGACGACTGTGCAAATGAAAATGCGAATGACGCTCCAATGGAAGAACCCCCTGCTCCTGAGGTATACGAGAAACCGTCTCACCCAGTGCCCTCATCCCCTCCAACTCCGGAGGAACGGTTGTTCAACACTTTGCGTGACTTCCATGAGAGTGCTGTTAGCTTCCGCCAGCTCACTGTAAAGCAAAATGAGGAGGAGAACCGTCTCTTGGAACGCAAGGCGCAACTCACGAACCAGTTAACGCAGTACGAAATGGATTTGCGTGATGTCGAAGCTCAGCAACACCACGCCTGCGAAGTCGAGGATTTCGAGAAAGCAGATGCGCTGAATGCTACTATTAACAGCGTGCGGCATTGTATTACGCTCACTGAAAGCGACGTGCGCAAAGTGGACAGCGAACTTGTGGCATTTGTGAAGGGCAAGGAGAAGGCGTTTGCAAATCAGCTGAAGAGTACTCGCGGTACGCTACGCGAGCTTGAGAAGTTCCGCGAGGACCAAGAATCTGAGCGGACGAGCGTGCGCAACGAGTACAAGCTGTACGAGTTGAATCAAACGGAACAGCTGCAGTTTGAAGCGGAGCGCATTGATACCGAAATGCATCACGTTTCAGTGAGCCTGGAAAATGTCGTTGCTGAAAAGTCCGAGATTGAAGTCACCATTGAGGGTCAGTGTAGCTCTGAATTCGCTGTCCAGGAACAGCTTATTGAGGAAAAGAAGGCCGTGGAAGAAGAAGTGCGCGAGCTAGAGCGTAAGCTGAAAGAAAAGCTGGAGCGCGTTCAAGAAATTCAGTCGTCAATTGACATTGCGCAGCGTGATATTGACACTGTTCGTGGACGCTACTCTCGTCAGCTGAAGCGCATTGCTGACCGTGAGGAAGGCATTAAGAAGACTAAGTCTGAGGTTGAGTCGGATGGAGAACACCTCGAGCAGCAGCGCCAACAGTTCCAGGATCAACTGAAGCAGTACGCAGATGATAGTACAATCATCATCAAGCGTATCGGCGCTGTCAAGAAGGAAATGCGTGCAGCATCGTTGCTGGCGAATGTGTTGGAGGTGCAGGAGACTCGTCGTGAGCAGTCTCTGATTCGCAAGAAGCAGCAAACGGCGGAGCTCAGCTCGCTGAATGACGCGGTTGCGGTTGCTGAGCAGAGCTTTACCATGCTAAGCAACCAGCACGAGGAACTCGAGAAGTCGATGTCTATCCACCGGAATGCCATTGCATCGGCAGAAGCGATGATTCCACGCTTGGAGCAGGAGAAGAAAGCTGCTGCTGCTCAGCGGAACTTTAAGGAGGCAGCGCGGATTTCCAAGGACATCAAGGCACTGGAAAAGGATCGTTCAACTGCCGAGGAGATGGTGGAAGTAGTGGAGATGGAGCTCCAAGATCTGAAGGAGCGTATTGACAAACGTGAAGTGGAGTTTGAAGAGAAGAAGAAGGAGCTAAAGGAGATGGAGAAACACTTAGAGCTGGCAACTCTGCAAGAGTTATGGAAGGAAGCAAAACATCTGCGAACCGCCCTGCGGAAAATCGAGAAATGCAAGAGCGAGGGCGATGCTGCTAATGATGGTATCGATTTCCGATCGTCGGCTATGCTACTGGTTCAGGCCGAGTACGACGCGTGCATGCTCCAAGTGGAGACACTGGAAAAGAAGTATAACGTATCTGATCCCGCAAAGGACGAAGAAGTAGAGGATGACGACGACGACGACGACGACTCCATTGATGGCGAAGACAACGAGGGAAGCGAACACGTCTCGGCCTCGCGGTCGAGCTTGGCAGGAAAAACGACTGATGTCGAAGGATCGGATCTTGGTGTGGAGGCTCTTGAAGATAGCAGCTCAGTCCTAGAGGAGATCGCTGCGCAACTCCTTGAGCTAGAGTCTCACATTGAGAAGGCCACGGAGAACGAGAATTACGATTTGGCAGCGAGACTTGACGAGAAGATCGAAACCTTGAAGGAACGCCAGCAGGCCATCGAAACTTCAATCTCGCAGGATGCCTCGGATGATGTTCGTGAGAATGGCTCGTCGGAGGACGGGTCCAACAGCCACGAACACTCGGCTGAGGAAGAATACGAAGCTGAGCTGGAGTACGCTCACGAGGAAATGGTTAGCCCCGTGAGTGCTGTACGAAGCCAGGAAGAGTTGACGCAGTCTTTGGAGACCATTCAGCTGCGAACTGTGATGCTTGAGAAGCAGATCGAGCTGGCAACTGAAAACGAGGACTATGACACAGCCGCAGCCTACGATGAGGAACTGCAGTCTTTACGTGAAGAGGAGAGGAGCATCATGCTTGGCTCTGCTAACACAAGTACTAGCGTGGCGGCTTCGAGCATGTTTGGAGGACTCGACGTTAAGACCGATAGCTCGACCTCCGCCGAGGTTGCTGAAGGCCATGTGTCGCAGGGATCCGAGCATGAAGCACCGATTACTGAGCCGGCGAAGAGCGGATCACTTTTCGGTGGATTGCAGTTGAGTAACGGCCCAACCGCAACTTCTGAGAATTCGGCTGATTCTCCGACTACGGAGCCGGCTGTCGAAGGCGATCATGGAGCTCTCGAACCTGAAGAAATGGTGGCACCAGCTAAAGTGGAAGTTCATTCGCCTACGTCCTCCGATATGAAGGACTCTTTCTTCGGCAATCCTGAGGCACCGAACAACAACGCTAGTTTGGTTGCACCCTCTGCGTCTGGAACATTGTTTGGCAGTCTGCAGATGAGTGGCAGCTTCCAGGCGAGCTCGTCCTCTGTTTCTTCACCTGAGAAGGCAGCAGAAGAGTACAAGGAAGACGAGCAAACTCGTGCCGAAACATCTAGTGAAGATATGAACGCGAGCGCTGGTGCTCCTGTTGACAGTGGGAACATGTTTGGTGGTTTGCAGTTGAGCTCAAGTGCAGTCAGCGTAGAGGCTGATGCACAGGCGCAGCCTGCTTCTGTTTCGGCTGAGTCTCCCGTTGATATGTTCGGTGAATTACAGCTCAGTAGTAGTGCAGCCGGCGTGACACCAGTTATGGAGCCTGCCTTGACAGAGGTTCCCGTCGACATGTTCGGTGGCCTGCAGTTGTCTAGCAGTGCAGTGGGCACTACCTCGTCAGAGCCTGCTTCGACGGATTCTCCCACCGACATGTTTGGTGGCCTGCAGTTGTCTAGCAGTGCAGTTGCTGTTACGTCCGCAGAGCCTGCTTCGGTCTCAACTGAAGCATCCACTGACATGTTCGGCAGCTTGCAGCTCAGCAGCAGTGCAGTAGATGCAGCTTCAGCTGAGGCTGAAGTACTTGAGGAGGAAACCGACGACTCGGCGAAGAACGGGGGAGATACCCGAATGTCGATCCACGAGCTGTCGGAGCCCAGCAATGGCAATGGTACTTCATTTCTCTCAGACTCGCCCACGGTAACGTCGGCAACTTTGCTAAGCGAGACGACTAGCACGGAGACAACACTGGAGACGGCGTCGACAACAGTTGTATCCACGACTACCGCCACGAAGCTTTCGGATGATGATGAGGCAGAAGCGGAAACTGAACAGGACGCGACGCAACCGTAGACGCGTTTGTATGTACTCGTTGCTGTCGTCTTGTGTGCCTCCCAACAAAAGGAGTGCAGACCGGGGCGGACGCAAGCACATTAGCGGCAAGCACTGCGTGGTGTATCGTATCTGTGCGCAGAATAAAATCATCTCCTGTTTTTCACAGTACGAAGACGACAAAGAGCTGGAATTGAAGCGACAATAAACAAAGACAATAGGAGTTGCATGCCAGGTTGGCTCGGCGTCTCTATCGTTCGACACCCCTCAGCGAGATGCTGGTGCCAATAGATTTCATAGCTCGCCTCGCCTACATTTTAAAAGGTACCAGCTCGATCGTTGGTTACACGCCTTTGCGCTGCACTTCCTGCCCCAGGACAGACGGCGATGCAGGAGTGACGATCCCGAAGGTGCCTCCTGGAGATGGTGTGCCCAGCTCAAGCTGGATGGCGGCAGCTAGCGGCGTGTACACTGAAGCCGGTGGTTTATGCAGGAACTGCTGGCAAACCAACCCGCTGGCGAGTGCAACGATGTTGAGCACCAGACTGAGCATCGACTTGGTGAGCTCATTGAGCAGCACAAAGGAGCCGATGGAGAATGGGATCGCCATCACCAACAGCAGCCCTCGATCCGAGATATTGACCTTGTACGGCCGCACGAGCGTGGGCATGGTAAACCGTAGCCGCACCACGGCACAGAGCTCCGTGACGCAAGCCAGCGAGGACAAGAAGTTGTCCACGCCCAGAATTACGTTGAAGTCGAAGAGTGCCATGAACACGATGATGCCGTACGACAGTAAGATGGCTCGACGAGGGACTCCATTCGATGCTGTGCGCCTGCCGAAGGGGGGAGCGACAGCAAGGGGATCAGAGCGAATGACAAGAATGGCGAGGCAGTGCAGAGAGAACGTACTTGATGAAGTAGTTCGGAGCAAGGCCGAGATCCGCCATGCCGGCGAGCAGGAAGCCGTTCTTGGTCATCTTGGCAATGTACACACCGAGGTTGCCGAGCAGCGCGCAGCCGAGGAACCACGTTCGTAGACCGGGACCGGAGATCTTCTCAGCGATCATGGGGTAGTAACCGTCTCTCCACAAGCTGTACGACGGCTTGTTCACACCCGACGCTGCGAGGAACGGAACCGAGTAAGTGAGTGCAACCAACCCGACCGTGAGCATCATGGCCCGTGGGTAAGTCTCCCGTGGCGAGTCGATCTCACTCGCGTAGGCTCCGGCCGCGTCGAACCCGCTGTAGCTCCAGTACAGCACACTCACCAGTTGACTCCAGCGCGGCGCGGCACTGACGACGAACCAATTGGCCGGGTCGATCTGCGGGAGGCTCACCACGACCAGCACGACGAACGGAGCGACCATTGCCAGTCCGAGGACCAAGAGAAAGCGGCCGACAGCGTCGATACTGAAGATCGTCGGCAGCATGAACACCGTTGCGACCGTGACCCGCACGAGGTACATCCAGCTCGGAACCATGAAGGAGTGCAGCTCGTGGGGCCCCATTAGCACTGCGTAGACGGAATCCACCATGAGGCACGGGTAGATGGCATTATCGATGACCCCGCTCGTCCAGGACCAGTACCCGACTTGGAACCCCATCCGACGGCCGAACGCCTTGCCCACCCACGTGCAGAAGCTCGAGTCGGTCGGGAAGGCCGAGAAGAGCTCGGCGAAGGACAAGGCGAGCGGCAGGCACCAGACGAACGGGAACACGAGCGTCGCCATGATGCCCACGAGCGGCCCGCAGGCCGCCACGATGGGCTCCGACCCCCACGGCCCGCCGCTCACGTTGAAGTACGTGATGAGCGCCAGACTCACCACGCCGAGCTTCTTGCGCCCCATTCCGCCCATGGTCCGCGATCAATGAGGTGGCTGGGCACAAGGTGTTGCTGTATGATAACGGTCGGAGAAGCAGTGAACGGGCGCTGCTACTGGGGCCATCGAGGGACGCAGCGAATCCCCGGAACTGAAATAGCCCTGGCTAATTGGTGGTAATGACGTTCTGCTGATGCTGCTGGTGGAATGCGAGTTTGCCTCAACTACATGTAGCTTTTTGACGGTAATACTGCAGCTTCAGTTTCTGTATTTCGCTTGACTTCCAAGAACACGGTAGTGACTGCCGCACTTGTGGGATGCTATCACGAGCGAGGACTGAAGCTACCGGCGGTCCATTCGCAAGCGCAAATACCGTCCATGGTGCCTCAGACTGCAGCAGCGGGTCCTCACCTGTTGCTGCAAACCTGCTCGCGCCAAATGCATCCGATGCCGGCAGATCGCACATGAACATTTTCCACAGCCTTCGGTTCGCTGGTTCAACTTGCTTGCTGACGTACTCGAGCCGATCCCGCCGGCATTTCGACGGGACCTGGGTTTAGCGTCCCCACACAGTTCACCGTGCACCGGAAGCGACATTAAAATGTAGGCATTTGAAGGTAGTCGTAATTGGATATATCAGTTATACCCGGGTTAACAAGCCATAAAACGGCCGCCTTCTAGAACACTCTCCGTTAAAACTTTTCCACGTCACTCTCGCAACAGTGCCATGGTCACTTATATCTGGACAAATCGATCTGAGTCTGCATCCATCACCGGGCAAAGTATCTTGCATTTGTATCTGACCGGAATCAGATCGATTTACTCTGTCCGGTGCAAACCGTCCCATGGCTGCGCACCACAAACAAAACGCGATCCAAAGAGGGGGCAAACCACATGCGTGTCATTCGGAAATCTGCCAGCAGCTCGCTTAGCACACACACGTACACTGCAAGAATGAACCCCACGCTCGCCGTCGCCGCGAAGAAGGCCGCGCGCTTCGCGCCCGCGGGCCGCCGCCTGTTCTCCTCGGGCAAGGACATCCGCTTCGGCGTGGAGGGCCGCGCCGCCATGCTCAAGGGCGCGGACCAGCTGGCCAACGCCGTGCAGGTGACCATGGGCCCCAAGGGCCGCAACGTGGTCATCGACCAGTCATACGGCGCCCCCAAGATCACCAAGGACGGCGTGACTGTGGCCCGCAGCGTGGACTTCAAGGACAAGTTCGAGAACATGGGCGCGCAGCTGCTGCGCTCCGTGGCCAGCAGCACCAACGACGCCGCCGGCGACGGCACCACGACGGCCACGGTGCTGACGCGCGCCATCTTCAGCGAGGGCTGCAAGTCGGTGGCCGCCGGCATGAACCCCACGGACCTGCGCCGCGGCATCCAGATGGCCGTGGACCACGTCGTGGACGGCCTGCAGAAGTTGTCGATGGACGTGGCCGACAAGGAGAAGGTGGCCCAGGTGGCCACCATCTCGGCCAACTCGGAGACCGAGATCGGCTCCCTCATCAGCGACGCCATGGAGCGCGTGGGCAAGGAGGGCGTCATCACGGTGCAGGACGGCAAGACGCTCTACAACGAGCTGGAGGTCGTCGAGGGCATGAAGCTCGACCGCGGCTTCATCTCGCCCTACTTCGTCACGGACAACAAGACGCAGGCCTGTGAGATGGAGAACCCCTACATCCTGCTGGTGGAGAAGAAGGTCTCGAGCCTGCAGTCGATCCTCCCCATGCTGGAGACCGTCGTGAAGCAGCAGCGCCCGCTGCTCATCATCGCCGAGGACGTCGAGAGCGAGGCGCTGGCCGCCCTCGTGATCAACAAGATCCGCGGCGGCGTCAAGGTGTGCGCCGTGAAGGCCCCCGGCTTCGGGGACAACCGTAAGGCCGGCCTGCAGGACATGGCCGTGCTCACGGGCGCCACCGTCATCTCAGAGGACCTGGGCCACCGTCTCGAGACCGCCACCCCGGAGATGCTGGGTAGCGCCAAGAAGGTGACCATCACCAAGGACGACACCCTGATGCTGGACGGCGCCGGTGCCCCCGAGGCTGTGGAGGAGCGCGGCAACCTGCTGCGTGCCTCGATTGAGAGCACCACGTCGGACTACGAGAAGGAGAAGCTGCAGGAGCGTCTTGCCAAGCTGAGCGGCGGTGTTGCCGTGATCAAGGTCGGCGGTGCCAGCGAGGTTGAGGTCAGCGAGAAGAAGGACCGCGTCGTGGACGCCCTGAACGCCACCCGTGCTGCTGTGGCTGAGGGCATCGTGCCCGGTGGCGGTGCCGCCCTGCTGTGGGCGTCGCGCTCCCTGGACACCCTGTACGACTCGTGCGCCAACCTGGACCAGAAGGTGGGTGTGGAGATCGTGGAGCGCGCGTGCCGTGCCCCCGCCACGCAGATCGCCAAGAACGCCGGCCACGAGGGCGCCGTCGTTGTGGGCAAGCTGCTGGAGAACGACTCGGCCGAGTTCGGCTTCAACGCCCAGACGGGCGAGTACGTGAACCTGGTGGACGCCGGTATCATCGACCCCACCAAGGTCGTGCGCACGGGTCTGGTGGACGCCTCGAGCGTGGCGTCGCTCATGATGACGGCCGAGGCCCTCATCGCCGACCACCCGGAGGAGGGCGGCGCCGCCGCTCCCCCGATGGGCGGCATGGGTGGCATGGGCGGAATGGGCGGCATGGGCGGCATGATGTAAGACATCCCGCCATTCCGTCAGCATTTTGCACCATGAACTCTCGCTCTGCGTTTAGTCTTGGGAGAAAAAACAATGTTGGGAGACGATCCGATGTGAAGCGTGGAGCTGTTGCGATTGAACGAAGGGACCATGCAGCGTCGTGCGTACATCTCGAGCGCCGCCGCGTACAGAAGAGCGCTAAGCAGAATAGAATTATTAGTTCGCAAATCTGTTGAGTCCATGGCCGCCTCTGCAAGTGCCAGTGATGATGGTCTCCATTGCCGGCAACTGCAAAAAATCAGGAGCGTGAAAATAATCACCAAGGCAAAAGCTGCAAAAAGTATTCTGAGCCAAATGCATCGATGATGACTTTCATACGTGCCCCATGCTTGTCACACCCTACTGCTCACACCCGAAAAAACGTATCTGCACTCATTCCGCATTTCGCGTCGCAAGTCTCAAGCCTTCATCGCGTCATGACGCTGGACGACACTTCCTCGGCCCCGGGCGTGCGGCAGCGCAAGCCCCATGGCCAAACCTCCAGCGGCGGGCCGTCGTCCTCCGAGTCCCTCAAGGCTGCGGCCACGGCCGCCTTCACGGCCGCCAAGCACGAGGAGTTCCAGGCCAAGCAGACGTTCCAGCAAGCCGCGCGCTCGCTCGGCCGCACGCAGAGCTGGCACGCGCGCGCGGCCGACCACCTGGCCAAGAAGCGCATCTACTCCATCCTGGCCGGCGTCGTCATCGGCGTCGTGGCCGTCATCAGCTTCCAGAGCTTGTACCTGGAGCGGCCTCTGCTCAGCGAGGACTCGCTGCTCAAGGTCCGGGACATGTTCGACAGCTTCAACTGGTCCGTGAACGTCCGGGAGGAGCTCCTGGCGGCCTTCGACAACCGCCCCGCTCTGCTCGGAGTGGCCGAGAAGCGGCCGGGCCTCCAGTTGTACCAGGAGGAAAACGTCACGGCCTTCTCGCCCGTGGTGCTGCTGCCGGGCTTCACGTCCACGGGGCTCGAGATCTGGAACGGCAGTGACTGCAGCAAGGCCTACTTCCGGCAGCGCATGTGGGGCACGTCCCGGATGCTGCAGCAGTTCATGATGAACCAGAAGTGCTGGCTGGAGCACATGATGCTCAACCGTTCGTCAGGAATGGACCCGGACGGGGTCAAGCTGCGCGCGGCCAAAGGACTGGAGGCGGCCGACTACTTGATCGGCGGCTTCTGGGTCTGGGGCAAGATGGTGGAGAACCTGGCCGAGATCGGATACGACAGCAACAACCTGTTCATGGCGGCGTACGACTGGCGGCTCATGCCGCATCTGCTGGAGAAGCGGGACGGATACTTCACCAAGCTCAAGTACACGATCGAGATGGCGCGGCTGTCGGGGGGAGACCGCAAGGTGATGCTGGTCACGCACTCGTACGCCACGCAGGTCTTCTTCCACTTTTTGAAGTGGGTGGAGAGCGAGAACGGAGGCAAGGGAGGAGACCAGTGGGTCGAGAACAACGTCGAGTCGTTCGTGAACATTGCAGGACCGACTTTGGGCGTCGTGAAGACCATCAGTGCGTTGATGTCGGGCGAAATGAAGGATACGGCCGAGCTGGGCGGGCTCTCCAAGTTCCTGGGCTACTTCTTCAGTGTGTCGGCACGTACGCAGCTGGCGCGCTCGTGGTCGAGTGTGTTCTCGATGCTGCCGATTGGTGGCGACAAGATCTGGGGATCTGCCCACTCGGCTCCTGACGATGTGGCTGCAGCCTCCCCTTTGGCGACTGGCAAGAACTCGACGGTGGACCCGAAAAAGGTGAAAGAGCACGTTGAGCGCTTCGGCTCGAGTGGGCAGGTCGTTGGCTTCGTCAACAACACGCACGAGAACGTGACTGCTGGAGGCGTGCAGAAGCTGCTGGGCGAGATTGACCCGTACCTCGACACCTTCCGCTCGTGGCTAAGCACTGGTGTCGCACAGGATCCGTCCCTGCCTGAGTACGACCAGTCGAAGTACTGGACGAACCCGTTGGAAGCTGCCCTACCAAAGGCACCGAGTCTCAAGGTGTTCTGCTTCTATGGTGTTGGCAAGCCTGCGGAACGAGGATACACGTACGGAGAAAACCCGCCCCAGGAGGACAACGTGACGGTGAACGGCAAGCGTGTGGCTCCCTACGTGTTTAACACTGACATGGACGACCTGCCATACGTCAAGGGGGGCATCCGATACTCGGACGGTGATGGCACCGTCCCTCTTATCTCTCTGGGACTCATGTGCGCCAGTGGCTGGAGGACGGAGAAGTACAACCCAGGCGGTGTCGACGTGCGTGTTCGGGAGTACAGACACAACCCCGTGTCCATGCTGTTTGACCCGCGCGGCGGGCCGGAGACGGCTGACCACGTCGACATCATGGGCAACCACGCACTCATCCGCGACGTTCTACTTGTTGCCGCTCGCGCTTACGACCGCGTGCCTGAAAACATCACGTCGAGCATCATGGAAATTGCGGACCGCGTCGGAGAGCTGTAGTTGCGACTTGCTAAATACTACAGTAGTAGATAGTAGTAAGTTGCATGCGTAAAGCTTCAGTAGAGGAAATAAGTCACGTCTTCACCTGCTGGTGTTCGTCCTTTCATTGCTTCATGGTTATCCATGTTAGTTTTGTTGTTGTCGCTTCAACGTGGTGACTTTGAAATGTACTACAGTACTACTACGTAGTACTACGTAGTACTCCGTATCGTCGGATAGCTACATGTACTACCAGGAAATCTTCTGATCAAAGCAGCAGTGCAGGCGTGGTAAGCTAGACTTGGCCAAGTACGTTCAGGAACAGATTCTCCTAACAACGGTAATCACCAGAACTTGCCGACGAAGAAATCTGAAGCGATGGAAGGAATGGAAGCGCCTTCGTTCGCTTGGCCTAGCCCACCCGATTGCTGCTGCGTTTTGCTGCCCAAAGCATTCCTAGTGTAGCTCTCGCTCGCTAGCAAAACCTCACCGACGGTAGCGCCCGCCACCACGTCGATTGCGACGGTTGTTGTTCATGCCAGGTGCAGCAGGCGACGGAAGCAAGTGATCCTGGTAACGCTGCTGCGGTTGCTGGCGCTGCATCATCTCCTGCGGTGGCGGTTGCTGCTGCCCAGGCCCGTAGTTCCCCATGGGCCTAGCTCCTCCACGCTGCTGGAACTCGCCTTGGGGTGCTCCGTACTGATCGTACGAACATGCAGAGTAGTTATCGCGACGAGGGGGCTGCTGCTGCGGGGCCTGTTGCTGCTGGCGGTATGGCGCCTGCTGCTGGGGCGGTTCCTGATAGTACGGAGCGTCTGCAGGCAGGCCCCCGCGACGCGCATCACTACCGTACGGGGCGAGACCTGGGCCATCTCGGGAACCTGCACCCGGAACTGCAGCAGGGCCTGCCCCTGCTCCATATCGCGAAAGTGAAGGATCGTACGGAGGTCTGAAGTCTTCTCCACCAGCGGGAGGGCCTGAGCGTTGCCGCACTGGCTGCTGCTGGGACTGGTGGTGGAAAACCTGCTGCGGTTGTTGCTGCTGCTGGGACCAGCCACCACCTGCAGGGCCGCCTCTAGAAGGGCCTCCTTGTCCTACAAAGCGATCGCCATCTCCGCGATGACGCGGACCATCCTGCGGGCCAGAGAAATAAGCACCCGAAGGCTGCGGCGCGTAACCTTGCTGCTCCGGCATGGAGCCCTGCCGGCCCCCATACTCATCGTAGGGTGGCGCATTCGGCGCGCCGTACGGTTGCTGCTGCTGCTGCTGGAATGGGCGTCCCTGTTGCGGGGGCGCCTGCACGCGTTGCGGCCCGCGATCATACATTGGCATCGGCTGCTGAGGCGCAGCCTGCTGTCCAGGGTAATCGTAACGTGAAGGCTGCTGTGGGGGAGCAGCAGCGGCGGAAGGAGGACCTGATTGAGGAGGCTGGATGTCCCACTTGTTGGAGCGGCCCCGACCACCACGCGGGTCACGATCGCGGCGGCGATTATTACCATTTCCGCCCCAGTTGCGAGATCCGCGTGGGTCCTTACCGCCGCGGAAGCCACCACCACCACTAGAACTACGCGCAGTAGAGTGACTTGAAGCAGTAGAGTCTTGGCTGTCTCGCCGCTGCCGCATAGGAGGACGACTAGGAGACGCAGTCGCTGCCTGCTGACCCTTCTTGCTAGCGGCAGCTGCGTCAGCGCTGCGCTGATTCTCCTCACGCCACAGCTTTTCTGCTTCCAGGATCAAACCTACAATAGCACGCTGAAATACGAGCAAACCAGAAACAACATACAATCGTACACAAAAGTTAGCACACTCCACCTGTCAACTGTGTGCACCAGAAAACAGATATCTCGTCCAAAAACGCCCGGTAATCCCAGTGTACCTGCAAACTGATAACTTCCACATCTGTCGTCACCAACATTTCCGGAATCTTCATGTTCTGGAGCGAGATCTGCTGTGCATTGAGAGCATTGGCACGGTCCATGGCACAGATCTCGATAAATTGCTGCTGGGACATCTGACAGCGGCTGGAAAACTCGCGACATTGCTCCAGGTGCTGCGTCTTGAGCGCGATGAGCCCACGCGGGTCCGAAAAGCCGTGTTGCATTTCCAGAGCGACGTGACGGGCAAACAGCTCGCTGCCCTCCTTCATTTGCATGCCAACAAGCTCCTGCCAACGGTACAGCATCTCCCGATCACGAGTGCGCTGGTTATCACGAAGATCGCGCACGCCCTCGAAAACGGCGCTATCGCCTAGGACGTCAGACAACCGCTCCAGGAGTTCGTTCCCAATTTGCTTCTGTGCCTCGCCATCCGCCACGCTATCAAACAGCAAGTGTGGGCAACTGGGAATAAACGGCAGCGTCATAGGGATGTGCGAGAAGAATGCAGTACGCTCCGTAGCCGGCGCAGTAGCTGCTGCTGTCGCATCGGCCACTGCTACATCTTGCTTGGAGCGCTTCGCATCGCCAGCAAGGCGTGGGTCCGACGGCCTCCGCTTCACTGCACTCCCACGACCCCCCGCGCGGCCTACACTCTCCACCGCAAGAGGAGAAGGCGTTGGCGTAGGAGTCGGGGTGACTTCACCAGTCTTGTCAATGAAAGCTACGACAGGATCCACCAGTGAGACTGCTCCACTGCTCGGAGCACCTGCCTGGTGGGGCTGCAACGTGCTCGGAATCGCAGTCGGAGCGGCGGCGGCGGCGCTAGGAACTGGAGTAGCTACTACAGGAGCTGCAGACGCAGCGGGGGTATCCGTAACTGCATTGACAGGAGCGGAAGAAGCCGTAACGGCTGCACCAGAGGTCGCAGTAGGCGTCGCTCCTGGCTGCGGGAACTTGTTCGGCATGACCTGGTGCTGCAGCATGGCCAGCGACAACTTGTTGTCCACATGGGTGCACATAAAGCCATAGAACCTGGCCCACACTGCCATTTGCTCCCGTTCCGGCAGCGCCAACAGCGCTCGCACGAAGATCTTCCTGGCATTGGAGAACTTCTTCCTCTGCACGCAGAAGTCTGCGTACTGCAGCCACAAGGCCGTGCTGGAGCCGGCCACGGGGCAGCTCACAGCTCTCTCGAAGACCTTCGTGGCCTGCTTGAACTGGCGCAGCTCCATCTCCAGAGCCGCGTACTGGCGCCAGAGCGCCACGACGGCCGTGCTGCCCCTTGCGGCGCTCTTTGGGTCGCTCTGCGCCTGGACGGACGCCACCCACTGGGCCAACGTGTCATCCACGCTCTTGCGCGCATCGGACACTTTCTCGTACTGTAGAAACGGCACGAAACCCATAAGAAAAGGTGAAATTAGTGGAAGAGTTCGAGAGTCCGCTTGAGAAGGCGCTTGCGGCGGCTACAGCGCGAGCTGGGAGCTGCGCCTTGCGTGGAATTGTAGCGGAGACGCAGGGGGAGGAGAGGGGACGCACGTTGCTGGAGTGGATCAGCGCCTTGGCCCGCGCCACGACGCTCGGGGCGTCCCACGTCGAAATATCGTCCGCCATTGAGAGCTCGATAGCGGTTGTTGGCTTGGAGAGCCGCTCGTCGGCGGGCGTCGTGTGCAACACATCAATATGATGGGATCATTTAGACACGTTGCTCGTAGGTGCTATCATTCCGGTACGATGATGAAAAAACCATCGTTTCGGTGTAGCCATCTCCAAGGCAACTGGCAGAAGGACTTGCCTCGCTCATGGAGGAGAGCGTCGGTGCAGTGTACCAAATTGTCGAGCTAGATGCAAGGCGCACGCGTAGATGCAGATGCTGGTGCCTACTGCGCACTTGTCGGTGACGAACACTTTGTCGAAACCAAAGTCAGTCAGGCGTGTGCATGTTTCCACTGGCTTTATCACGAAACCGAGTTGGCAACTAGTCCGCGTCAACGCCAGACCTCACAACAACAAATAAACGTACAAAAACATTTGCCTTGTGCGCCCTTACGAACTACCTCAACACGAAGATAAACTATTGTGTAGGCACGTGGCACGTGAAGAATTGGACGCTGCGCAGGTTGGTCATTTCGGTAAAGTACACGATACCGTTATCAACAGGATGCTGAGAACAAGGACCCTAAGCTCTTATATAGTCTGCTGCCTAAATCATGAAGTCTTGGTCCTCGCTTGTTCTTGGCCTCGTGTTGGCCATCATCCGGTATCGCAAATCAAAGTTTGCAAACCGATTTGCCTTTCGAGTCGACTACATCAGTGATGCAACATCACACTGCAATTAAATTGGCAAGCCCGCAAACAAACCCAGTGCAGGAACATCCGGGGATGCCTGAAGTCCAGGCGATCTATGCAAGGCAGTTGCTGATGCTGGCCCTTGTATGACCATCGTCGTCGACAAACAATCTTTCAGATTCAAACTTTGTCGTCTCAAAGCTTTCTATCAGCTTTCTCATGAATGAATCCACCAGTTACCGCTGAAGCTTTTCAACTTCCTGAACCTTACAGCAGAGGTTTGATGAGGGATTAAGTGTTAAATACCTTAAAAGTCAACCGATTTTAGGATCTCCAAGTACAGCGCAAAGAAAAAATCAACAGCAGCACATCGAAGTCGGCGGACATTTTTGTGTTCAGATTTCAGACATAAAGTATTTGACGGTATTGTGGTAGAATCGAGAATCAGTGAATCAACATTGGCGCCGAATGTCCTTCTCGGTGGGTTCTTGACGCGGTTTCTGGATGCGATATGTTGCTGGACCCAAGCGGGTTCATCAAGAACCCAATCGAAAGCTTGTGCGGGGTGGGATCTGTCACAAAAATACGGTTCGTCGCTGTTGGAGTGCCATACAACTTGGCGTGCACCTTGCAGAGGTCTCGGATTTGTCTAAACTTTTGACAACCTGGTACGCTGCAGTGTCGACCACCCCCGTGAGCCAGACATAACCCCTTGTATTGGGAAAGTTTGATACAGTTGTCGACAGCGCAGCGACGACCGCCTCCGTGCGCAACGCACATACCTCGGCTTTGGGCTAACTTTTCACAGTTTGGAGAATGACAGCGAACACCTCCTCCGTGGGCCTTGCACAGTCGATGGGTCTGCGCCTTCTTGGTGCACTCGGGTATGCTGCACAGTGTTGCCTTGCGGCGACTATTGGGTGCCATGCGCTTGATTGAGAGGTGAAGCTCCTGAGGTTCGGCCGGCGGATGTCCAAATGGAATACACAACGACTTGGGGTGGTGATGATTGCGTATAAGTAGCAAATTATATCCATTTGTAAACGTCGCTGAACTACGGTATAATAGATGTTCACTATGCCGCAGTAATCAGCAAATCATAGCTAAGATCCTGCAGAAGAAAGCTGGTTTGAACTTTTGTGGCCGAAAACGCGGAGGTTGAGGTGGTGTGCTGTACGAGGGAAAAAAGCGATCTCAAACCGCAGAGAAGCAGTGCTTATAGGGTTACCAGCTGGCGGGTCATCCTAACAACACGAGGCCTATATTGACAAACCAATCCATTGTGGAGAGGAATTAAACTATGCAAGTAGGTCAGCCGCTGTTTGTCGCAACGTAAGTAGGTTGTATACTGTTTGTAAGTAGGTTGGTCTGATTGGCTGTTATTCTATTTACTTGTAGTAAAGCTAAAGTGCTGAAACGACAGAAGGGCGCCAGTAGTCAGCAGTCAGCAAGAACACAGCGAGGTGCAGCAGCACACAGAGGGCCGTCACCAGCAGCAGCACACAGAGCGCCGTCACCACCAGCAGCGAGGAGAGGGCCGAGGTCAGCAACGAGGAGAGGGCAGAGGTCAGCTGCAGCGAGGAGAGGGCAGAGGTCAGAGGGCAGGGGGTGGTGATTTTAGTAAGTGAAGGTTGTGGTGAGTGCAAAGAATGATTTCATTGTTCGGCATACTGAGCCAAAGCAACAGCAGGGGTGGCAGCAGATCCTGGTCGTGCAGTTCTACGTTTGTGCTTCGGCTTTGGTCCGGGTTTCCTCCCTCTCGCTGCTGACCTCGGCCCTCTCCTCGCTGCTGGTGGTGACGGCGCTCTGTGTGCTGCTGCTGGTGACGGCCCTCTGTGTGCTGCTGCACCTCGCTGTGTTCTTGCTGACTGCTGACTACTGGCGCCCTTCTGTCGTTTCAGCACTTTAGCTTTACTACAAGTAAATAGAATAACAGCCAATCAGACCAACCTACTTACAAACAGTATACAACCTACTTACGTTGCGACAAACAGCGGCTGACCTACTTGCATAGTTTTACTTCCTCCCATTGTGGATGCACATACCTGAAGTACCAAGTATCGACAAACCAATGCATTGTGGGTGCACATACATGGTTTCCCCGCCTAATCCGGAAAGGTGGGACCAATAAAGACTGCGAGGTTGCAAGTATCGCACAGGTCTTACATAGATGGAGAATGTACTGAGTTACTCATATATTGCATGCATCGTAAGACGACACTTTCCCGCTACTTCTAATTTAACTCAGTAAACTTAGTGGCGGGCATCAAATCACCACTAGACGCTGGCACTATTTCTGAAAGGTAAATGGCTGGTCGCAATTCCAGATTAGGCGGGGACGCCTGTATCAAGTACCTTATTTGAGATCTTCTATTTCAGAGAGATCTCCTAATTAATACCATAAAAACAATGCAAAAGCGAACAAAGAATGTAGTTTATTGCAAGAAAGGTACTATATGGCAACAAAAAGGGAGCAACTTCAAAAATCAAAGGTCTGAAGTAGGAGATCTCAAATACGATATGGACAAACCAATGCATTGACGATCTGGTTGCAAAAACGGAAGGCAACTTCCGACCAAAACACCCAGTGCAATTGCTAAAACTTTGGCGTAGAACGGCATAATGCATTGGGAGGCGCATTGCATTTGGCATTGAGAAAGGAAGAAAGAGAAAGCATTGTCTTGAGCGCAGTACCAGCAAAAATCGCCAACTAGAGGGGTAAATCAAGTATCCTGGGATCTTACCTGGTAGATAGTTTTTTATCCAAATACTCTAAAAAAAATAGTGGAATTTGCAGAAGAACGAAGGCTTTGCAATTTTCTCTCTTGACAAGGAGTCGACATTTTGGATTCCTTCATGCATTTAGACGATGATGATAGTCGAAATTCCTTTGGATGTGCGGCAGACGGAGAAGCAGCATGGAGTGTAACAACCTCGAAAGCCTGTACTCAAAATAGAGCATGGCACTCATTATTGGCACGCGTTGCTGCGCCCAACTCGCCGCGTCACATTTTTAGTTTAACCTTACTGTTTGTATTGAGTGTCTCACATCGCCCTATAACCTAGCCCTCCCGAGGATCGATGTCATCGCGGCCTTGGGCTTTGCTTCGCAAAGGCAGTCGCTGCGCTCCTGCGAGGAAAAAAATCTAAGTTCGGCCCGATACAGTTCTCGGCTCGCTGGAAAGCTCGGCGCTGGGCCCGCCTCCGCAAATACCGCGCGGCCCTGCTTCGCGCGCACCCCGCGTGGGTTTGCTGTGGCTACGCGCGCTCGCAACCGCTCTCCTCCGTTGGTCGTTTTATGTGACTTTCACCCCCTCCTTTTCCAGTTGGGTGCACTACTCACTCTCCTCATTATTTAGCCCCAATGGGTCCCATAAAAGCTCCATTTTAGACGTATAGTCGGAGTATAGGACGGTTAAATTGGAGTAGAAGCTAAGTCATTCGGGCAAAATACTCACTCTCATAGGGAATCTCTATTGCTGATTGGTTCTTTCTTTTTCCATATCTTTTTTATCCATTCTTTTTTCAACGCTTACAGCTGTATTTCGTGCTCGCTAACGACGTGTCAGTTATTTTAAATAACTTATTTAGCAGCTCAAACATTAGTACTTTCGCCACAGTTGGTCGCGCTGGGCCGCTTTAGTTGCTGCTATTCACGTTTTAGACACTACGCTACGTCGATTCAGGAGAGACTTGACTTTTTTTTCTTACGCTTGGGGTGACACCGTGCCGGCGGTGCTGGCGCCCTGAAGAGTACTGAAATCGATGCCCGTTGTGGAGCCCGTGAACCCCGCGGCAGATTCCGTGCTCTCGGCCGTGTCGAGAGAACCGCATTCCGAGCCCCCGGCCATGTCGAGAGATCCACACTCTGAATCATCGATGTAACTCGTCGTTTCCGCATCACCGGCGACTTCATCCGAATCGGACGCACCCGCCACTGTCGAGGTAGTCGTCGACGTCGAAGTGTCACTTGACCTACCCGTTGACGAGGAAGGGCCGGCCGAGGTCGAAGTACCGGTAGACGTCGACTCGTCAGTGTCGTCCCCGGCGACATCGAGGGAGCCGCAGCCCGACTCGTCCGAGCCAGCGACATCAAGCGATCCGCAGTCCGCTTTGTCGGACCCGGCAACGTCCAGGTATCCGCACTCGGAGTCCTCCGCTTCAGCAGCGGTGGAGGCGTCAGTCGTGGTCGTCGGGGTTGCCGTCATACTGGCGGGGGCACTAGTGGTCGTAGTAGCCGTCGTGGCAGTAGGAGTTGCAGTGGTCGTAGCGGGAGCAGTGGTGGTGCTCGTCGTCGACGTGCTGGTAGCAGCAGCAACTGTGCTGCCGTTAACCGACCCCGTCAGCGGGACGCAGTTGATGTACACTTGCCACGGAAGACCGTGCAGGGCGATCCAGTAGGCCGTGAGCTGCGACGCCCCCTCACACTTGGAGACGTCGTAGGGCCACTGCGACGGGGAGTCCGGGTATTTGACGACGCAGTTGTCGTCCTCGAAGGCCAAGACGCCGTCGCACCAGACCTCGCACGGGCCGTCGTGGCCCTCAGTGAGCTGGTTCCACTCGACGTACTTGGACGGCAGGTCGCGGGCCGTTCCGTTGGCGAGCAAGAAGCCGCACTCCAGGGTGGCCGTGCCGAAGGGCGACAGGGTCTGCACCTCGGCCGTCTTGTCCACGAGGTTCTTCATCGACGTGTACGAGCTCTCGTTGAAGGCCGTCCAGTAAGCCTCCGTGTTGAGCTCCGGCGCGGTTGAGTAGGACATGCCGTCGGGGCACGGCAGGTACGTCTGCCCCGCGATGGTGGCCGCGAAGTTGTTGGTGGACCAGGCCACGGGCCACGTGGGCATCGGGTCGATCATGTAGCTGTGTGCATCGACATCCAGGGACAGAGCGGCGACGGCGACCACCAAAGCAGCGAACGAGCAGGACACCATTCTCGTTGTCGCAGGGCCAACGGAAATTGAGGAATGACGAGAACATGGGCGACGCTACTGTAGCAGTAAGCAGTTTGCGCTGGTTCTCCGGAGAGGAGCGGCGAGTGACTGAACGGTGGGCGTTGTGCTGTCTGGACTCGAGGAATGATACCCGAGGAAGACTTTGGACACCGGACCGTGTTGGCGTTTGCCTTGCGTTTGGGTAGAGAGAGTAGTCGAGGCGTAGCACTAGTCGCCCGCGACTCGCTTGATAAGCTCGCCCTTCCGGTGGAACAGCTGCAACCGCCCGAATGGGTAAATGACCGACTCGGTATGAAATCGCATTTTAAATGCCAAAACAGTGACGGTATCGGTATGCGGTAACCGCCTTGATTTCGAATCGGTATGCCTTACATTTGTGCGTCCGAACTAGTATGAACGAATTTTGAGCAGGCAAACCACTGGGGGGCCCCTGGCTTGCAGGTCGTACGCCGGTCGCTTGTCGGTGTAGTGTCTTCAGCATCGACAAGCTGAACTTGAACTTGTAAGTCGGCGGCGGCCTTGCTGTACGTCGACTTGATCTTGAAATTGCGAATTGCAAAGTGTATTTGTTGGTTAGCTTCTCGCTAGCCTATTCATGCATCCTATGTAGTTGTTTCTCTCCCTGTGTTGCGTTGGTAACCACTGCTTGTTGGTTTCTGTCGGCGCTTGGCACAGGTCGTGGGTTTCATGACGGCGGCTTTCTCCAGCCTGCCGTCGTCCGTTGCAGTCGACAGCGGATCGCCAACTGACAATCCACTACAGTCGGCAAGCAAGTGATCCTGCGCCGGGTTCGTCGCAAAGCACAATGACCAGAGACACCATGTTGCTGTATGCTGCTCGGCATGTTGCGGGTGTGCGAAGCTTCGTCCTTTGAGGACGTCTAATACTCCTAACTGATATTAGTATTACAAGGTGTTGTGCTGCTACAAACGAACTCCAGCTGAGTTGCCAGAGAATAGTGCGCTCCGACCTCAGCGGTCTCTCATTAACTGCTGTATATGACTTACGCTAGCAATAGCAAGTTTTAGTTATAGTGGGTAGGATGATAAACGGTCAGTTGACCCTGTCCTGGAGATCTCGTACGGCTTCGGCCAGTGAAGATCACGTAGAACTTTGGCTAGTGCAGATCCCATACGTCTTTGGGGAGAGGAAATTCTGTAGGACTTTGGCCAGTGATGATCATGTTACACTAAGCGCGAAGTACTGTACTTGTGCCTTCATCAACCAGCACCAATTACCATGCCGTCACCTGGTTGCTGTCCTTTACAGTCGAGGAACACTCGATACGGTGTTCTCATACTTTTTAGCGAGGCGTACCTGATTGCAACCTACGCTAAAGCTTTCTTGGGGGCGGCAGTGCACCTACCTTTAGATCAGAAAATTGGACTCGATGGCGAGACGACCCCGCCGATTCTAGCCGCTAAGCGTGGTAGACCGCAGACAAAGCGATTCAGGAGCTATGGAGAGGACGGACCTGGCACAAGATACCGTTGTGGGCAGTGTGAACATATTGGACACAACAAACGAACATGAACAGAGCGGAAGGTTGTCTCGTAGAGCAAGTGGAGACGGTAGCCTCGCTCGTTGATACTAAGTACCATCGCAGTGGCACCAGTGCAACTAGCCCTGCAAGAGGACGACTGAATCGATGCGAGATTTGGTCGGTATCACATGTTTATCGGTACTGTGTAGGGACAGGTAGCGCTTGATTCGGCATTTAACAACGATTCTCGCCACGAAGCGACACGGTACCTCTGCACAGCCCAACCCAACTATATG